>NMRB01001705.1:25601-56013 GCA_002633025.1 Notospermus geniculatus | reverse complement strand
GATCGGACCGAAATCCGCTACAGACATAGAGGGTACCTAGATACATCATCACACCTAATTTGAACAATCCAGGACAAATAGCCACGAAACGTGCCGCCCGATGATGAAATTTCGTACTTTGACCTCTGTGACCTTGAAAATTACGTCAAATCAAAAACCCGGGGGATATGTCGTGTATCCTCATAAGATGTACCTACGATAAAAAATTGGTGACGATCCGATCAACGGTTAAGGCGAAACTGCACTTTAAAGGTTTTCGGTTCATCCCCCCTGGTGGCCAAGCCAGGAATCAGATCGGACCGAAACTTGGTGTCTGAGGTCATGTCACCTAGTGACGCATATGTACAAAGTTTGGTGCCAATAGGCCCAGCGGTTACGAAACGTGCCCTGCTAACGGACGCCGACGACGACGGACGACGGCGCGTGACGACTATAGCTCACAGGTGAGCTAAAAATGAGTATCTAGTAACTAGTAGTTACTAGAACTAAAAGTAACTAGTTCCAAGTTTTTACTCCAAGTAGAAGTGAACACTTGAATTCATATGAATAAACAGTTCCTTTTACTACAAAGTAATCACTTCTGCCCAAGTAGTTTTTACTCGTCTGATCCTGAGTTCACTGTACTGAAATTAATACTGCTGATTATTCATATCCTCGGCAGTATTTACTGTTTTTGGAGTAACTACTGCACGAGTTTTAACTAATACTTAGTAGTAGTAGCTACAAGTAATTACTGACAGTAGTTACGCCTGTTTTATTCATATGAGATTTGCATAGCGAAGTCCAATGCAATGTAAAGCATGAAGTAAAAGTATTTGTTGGCTTTTATGAACGACATGGCATTGTGAAAATTGAAAAATCAGTGTTTGATAAGAAGTTAGAACAGAATGGAACATTTCTGATAAAAAATCATGTAAAATGGCCAGCTACAATCTTCAACGCTTAGAAGAAATATGCTTTGGTTGTGCTTATTTGTTCTCTATTATTGTATTCTGTGTGCACTTTACACAATGCCAGTGGGACTTCTCATCCTGAGAAACATAGGTCATGGTTCTTTCCACCTCCTCCTACCAGAGACAAGTGCACGAGAAGAAGCACGTGCCCAGTACCTAATATTCTAGATGGGATATGTTCATGTGGTGGCCTAATCCAAAAAGGGTGGAATAATGACAAAACAAGAGCAACGCAGAGCGTGGCATATGCCCCCGACTGGTATGTTGTTTGTGGGTGAAGCAATCTCAAGTTAATTCACGGAAACCCCATTTCAAGATGGCCACCATGGCTGCCATCTTGGATGGGCAGCAGAGCTGGTCACCGAAAAGAACCTTCCGCTCATAGATGCAAACCCTCACAAAACTAGAAATTGACTTGTCAGTCAATTTGAAGACCGCCTGTGGATATTGAGAGACAAGAGAGAGGGCACTGATAACAACATATATCTAACTAGCAAAACCCGTGCTCCGCACGGAGTAGTAGGCCTAAATGATTGTTTACAACAAAGTCATGTTGGATGGAACGTTCTGACCACGTGCTCCGTCCATTACCAATTGATGACGTCATTTGATGACGTCAGTGCATAGCCTCTATAGATGAGATCAAACTTCGTAATTAGGTCATTGCCATGTGGATAATTCGCGCATGCGCATTTTGCCGTTTTCTTTGGACCAAGCCGGAAGTCGATGTTTTAATGGCTTTCAACGAAGGATTTGCCAGTGGGTCGCACATTGGCCGTTTTCTGTGGGCTTTTGGCCGTTTTCTGTGGGCTTTTCGCACAGCTTTGTGTTCATAAGTGTGTGGTGCTCCTGAAAATCGTTACCATCATGAAAATCGGGTGAGATTTAGAGAAAAATTCGCCCAGGTTGGGTCTCCGAATGAACAAAAATGGCGAAGCACGTGGCCGGTCGATCGCGAATTTACCCCATTCTTCGCTCAACCTATGAGAAACCAGCGGGGAAACCAGTGATTTTNCCTGTCGACAAGACTATTTGCCTTCCCTATGTAATAATGGGGTCTCAAACGAATGGTTTCGCCCACTTTGTTGGTCATTACAGGAGCGATCGTCTGGACAGCCAATCGTGTGTAAAAGGGGCAGGCAATTTATTATAAGTCACCTTTTCGTCCGTTACGTCCGTTACGTCGGTTAGCTGCAAGATACCTATTGAGTCCTACAGACGAAATTACAATCAGGTATTTTGACGTTGTGATGTCTGGCAAGGACGAAAAAATACCGTTTGAACCGAAAGGAACAATGGTTGACAGAAATTCAATATTTGGGCAACTCGCAGGAAGAGTGAATGGTATGATACAGTGAATTTTTTGAAAGCATCGTTGGGGTAATTCCATGAATTCCCATGCTCTGTTGACGGTTGCCCAGCAACCGATATGATTACAATGCTTCTGCACATCTGAGTATTGGTATGTTACGCCTCTGTCTGATGACGCTGTTATGGCGACATTCAAACCGCCAAGGCCTGCCCATTGTACATTTGGTGCCGCTTATAAAAAAAGGCTATCAACCCAAAAGACGGCTGCACTGTACAGGATACAAATGACGTCACTGCCAACAAAAATCGAGGCGTGACTTTATATCATTTCAAACGTAGGCCTACACCACTACCTCCCTTGACTCTTAAAACATTTGTCAAAGAGGCTATCAAGCCGTAGGCATGTTAAGAACTCTGATTTCGGTAAGGATGTAACACTTTTTGTTCATGGGATTTTGGAGTTTCAGAACACATGAACAGTGTTTGCCTTTTTAGATACTCCTTCATCAAGCTTATCAAAAGTTGTATGTGTAAATGAATATGCACAAAAATATATAACACCAAAAATATACAACTCGAAAATCACCAATTTTCGGCATGTTCAACCCTACAGCACGTTGCGGCCGAACCATTGAACCGATTTAACCCTTACGGTCCTGACTGTCTGTGAAAAGTGTACATTTCGTAACATGAATTTCTGATGTCTCTACAAAAATGCGCCTAGCTCACACAATTCGCAACCAAAACTGGCGACAAGGCACTCATTGTGGAGGCAACTAAATGCGCCACGACCTCATGCAGGTTTGCTTCTTCCAAAATGTTTGTGAGAGAAGCAATTCATAGCCGAATATGCAAGTTGTCAGGAAATAGTCGCGTTCGGCCTACGTTTTCGTCAGGTTTCCAATCTTTAAACGTCTATATCTCGATAACCGCTGCTCCTACGCGTCTGTCGCNAAAACGAACAAAATTCCGGACTTTGTGGTAGATCGATGAAAATATTCCTCATTCACGCACGTGTTCGACATGAAGTTTGTTTACATGGCGCACAATAGAATCGGCACGCGCGACACCTAATGGCGGAAATATCAACTATTTTTTTCAACCTCGTCTCCAGGACTTGATGTCCCACAGACCAACAACCACCATGACCACGAATACGAGCCATATTAATAATAAAATTTGAATATGAAAAATGTGAAATCAACTCCCAATCGAATATTTCATCATATTACTCACAAAATATTAATATCTACCAAAGTCCATGATGAAAATAACCGAAGTGCTCCGAATGTTTTATGGTCTGCGAATTAATTTTTCACGGTATTGGAACCGAGGATGAGCATACTTCTACATTTCACTCAAAGAGGGCGCATTTTAATCCCACGACCTTGACCCACATGACCCCGTCAAGTGTAAAAATAGACGGCAGCGTGGGTCGATCCATCTCAAAGTCATCGATTTAAAGAAAGCCCGAATTTTTTTTCTATTTTTTATGGTTGAGTATGTTACATGTGAACTAGAGCATCTCTGTGTTAGCTCTTGGAATGCGCGGCAAGGGATTTTTAGGCGGGATTTCGACATTTTCAACATGTCTCCAGCCAAAAGCCAGTTGGCTCTCAGTTTGTTGTGGCTTTTTCGAGCGGCGGCCATTTTCCTCGAAACCGTCTATTCTATGCCAGTTTGAATGCGCAAGGGTGTGTGACACAGGCCAATCTCGCCAAAAGGCGAGATCCGTCCCGAAAGGGTTAATTTCTCAAGCAATATGGAAAGATGAGTTTTTTTTCTAAACAATGACATTTGTTACCACTTTCAATTCCAAGTATTAATTGAGATATAGCGCCCAAAAGGTGACCACTTCAAGCCCCATTTCTCCTCGCGTACACCATCGTTCCCGGGCGATATAGTTTATGTCCTCTGAGCAGATGGCGCTGACGATCAGCTTTTTCCATTTTTGGAGTGATGCCTCGTAACACAACCAATGAGAGTTGGCGATCTCGTTAGAGTGCCATCTTACGGAAAGTAAGTAAACTGATCGGTCGGGAAGGGGACTGCACGAAATGCCGAAAACAGGCCTAAACAACCCATCTATCGAGCGCTATATCTCACCTATTTCGGGGAATTGACTCGTCAGACAAGTCTCATATGGTAGGAAAAGACTTCTATTTTCGATTAAGATATAGAAACACAAGAAAATGCTGGGCTGATAGCGTTATTTATTGAAAGAAAGTAGCTAGATTTGCAGATTTCGAGTTGTATATTTTTGGTGTTAAATTTTTGATATGAATGAATATGCCCTAATTAATGGGATGCTGTTTATCAAATACTTTCTTTGATCGAAAGTGCTACATCTTTATACAACATCCATGTTTTTAGAGGGACGCTTTGAATTACTGTTTTTGATGCGAGAAGCAATTTTAACATATCAAATCCCCCTCCCCCCGCTTCAACTATGGCCCCTTCACAAGTCGAGAATGAAGCAAAATAAGACAGGTCCAATGCATAGTTCTCTTTTGAGTCTAGAATACACATCCGTAAAATACATGTAGGATCATCTAGCGTCATGCTTGCGCGCCATGTGGCGACTTTTATTATTAATATTTATTCGGATTGCATGAGGATCAATCAAGTAAAATAAACCAAAATGACACAATTAGGAGCATATAACAAAATGTAACCAAAGGGGAGGGGAATGGAATAGATTTTGAGAAGTAACAAAAAAACCTTTTTGCATTTGCATAACAGATTTTAAACAAATAAACTGCATACAATTTTACAAAGTTTGTAGTATTACATACAAGTAAAACTGTGGTTATAGGCCTACACGGTGTACGGTTTTCATGAAAATAACGTTCGAAAAATGTGTAAATCATGACAGTATTATCAGCTGACTTTGTTCACAGCTGTTCAAAACATCAGTTAAGCTCCACTGAAACAAAGCCTAAACCCCTTTTCACACCTCTGCTAATCACGCCTATTCATTGGCCTGATCCTTATCGCTTTCGTCACTGCCCTACGTCACTCGCGCGAAAGCACGCTATTCAAAACCATTATGCGAGTTTCCCAAAACTTGCTTGTGAAAGCGCATTAATATTCAAGAGCTGGTATGACGTATCCACGATCTGATTGGCTGACCTACTTCATTATGTATTCATCTATGCTGCTTCATCGTCCATTTTGAATCGTTCGAATCGACAGCGAAATTATCCGCAGGTGAGCAAATGTTTCGCTTTTTCTCCACGTAGGATCAACTAATTTTCACCAAATATCAATGATACAGCATACTTACATGTATATATCCCTACAATGCAATCAGACACAAACTTTTCATGAAAAATGTGTCATATTCTCAATATCAACGCGCTTTGTAAGCCTATCCTGACGAAAATTTCAAGCCGATTTCAAGATGGCGGTTCAACAGACGAGCCCAAGTGGGATATTGGTCACGAGTGATCTTGCGTAATCGCGAACTTCGATCGTGGTCATTTCGAAAGAGGAACTCGGCCGTGGCGGTTGGTCTCTCTCCGGGCTCTGTTCAGCACAGTACTAGGTAATATGTCTTCCCTTCCTATTTCCCGTGAACTTAAGCTCATCGTGTGGTGCGAGAGCAAAGGCATGGAGGTCATGCCGGCATGGTGGTCATGCCTAGAGGTGATATTAATGCTCTACGTGTGGTGCGAGAGCAAAGGCATGGTGGTCATGCCGGCATGATGGTCATGCCAAGAGGTGATATTAATGCTCTACGTGTATGGTAGGCCGGAGTGGACTTAATTCTTATTTAATGGACCCATTAAATGCTGTTTTATGGATACATATATTCGGGCAATTAATGGGTCCATTATTTCAGCCAATAGCATCTTGTTTTTATATGGACTCATTAATTCGAATATATCTACCCATTATTTCGAATATATGGACCCATTAATTCGATTATATGTACCCATTAATTCGAATATATGGACCCATTAAATACAACACAACTTCCGCCGGTAAATACCGGATTCCACCAATCAGGATTCAGCTTTATATTGACCCATTAATTCGCAACACTTCACTTCCGCCGACAAAACTGAATTATGATTGGTCGAATGGGGTGATTACCGGCGGAAGTTCGTGTCGGAATTAATGGGTCCATATATTCGAACTAATGGGTCCATATATTCGAATTAATGAGTCCATATATTCGAATTAATGAGTCCATATATTCGAAATAATGAGTCCGTATAAAAACAAGATGCTATTGGCTGAAATAATGGATCCATTAATTGCCCGAATATATGTATCCATAAAACAGCATTTAATGGGTCCATTAAATAAGAATTAAGTCCACTCCGGCCTACCATATACGTGTGGTGCGAGAGCTAGGGCATGGTGGTCATGCCGGCATGGGGGTCATGCCGAAAGGTGATATTATTACTACTCGTGTGCTGCGAGGGCTAATGGCATGGTGGTCATGCCGGCATGGTAATGATCCCAACGTTAATGCTCTGCGACGGATTGCGAGGGCTATAGAGTTGACATTAAAATGTTATATGGCCGAGGAAGGGGTGACATATTCCACTCATTCTGCTGTGTAGGGACGAGAGCTGCACAAGGGCTGTATTGAGAAAGATATCGCAGTCCTCTCCATGGCTGGAATTGTATTGTACAGGCTCTTGTATGTGCTCAATACAATCATGTGGGGTGGCCATGCAAGGGTTTGAAAGGGAGCGGAATCATATTACATTATATAAATCGTTTGTTGGCATTGGCTTATTTTTATGTGTGAATGGAAAGTATTATTGGTACAGGCGACGCCAGTTCGGCTTGTTGTGAAGGGCTTGAAAGGGATATACCGTAGAGTCGGTTCTATAACATCAATGCACTATATGCCGAAGTGCCGCCCCCAGTTCATTATTATGTCAAAGCCCGGTTTTCCGCCTGCATTGATTGACCAATGGCGCACAGGAGAAGGCCTGGTCAGTTTCTTGCGAATAAGACATGAGGTGGTGGGATTTCACTAGGGCTATGTTGTCAGTCAAATGCTGCAGTATACAACTTGCATCAATAAAAAATGCACTCACGCACGCAAAATCCAAAGCTTTTCGATGAACCACTGACAACAGAGCCGTGGAATTCTTGAATGCATGGTGAAATGGATCTCTATTCCATGAAACCACAATCCGTAAATAGCGCCTAGTACTGACGGCCTATTCAAATCTCCGTCACGAATGTCAGTCTTGACCAACATGTGACCACTACGTAGTAAAATGGGCGTTGCCAATCTTGAATTATGGATTGATGTTATAAAACCGACTCTACGGTAATTTGATTTTGGGTGCTTTCGGCTTCGACCGAGGGATTCTAATTCCTTCGGGAGGGTTTTCCCCTTCCACCGGTTGCGGCCGGGGGCCTCCAAAACAAGATGTTTATTGGCGTCGGTGTAACTAGGCATATAATTTGATTTTGGGTGCTTTCGGCTTCGACCGAGGGATTCTAATTCCCTAGGAAGGGGTTTTCCCCTTCCACCGGTTGGGGCCGGGGGCCTCTAAGGCAGGAAGTTTATGGGCGTCGGTCATGTCGGTGTTACTGGATTTGGGGGCCCCTGGCTCCAACCGAAGAGAGCCGAGGGTTTTAGAATGTTTGATTACTAGAGAATTAAAGGGCACTGGTTTTCTTGTGATCAATGGTTACTCACAGAGGTTTTTGTCCTCCCCCCTTTTTTTTGAGTTGAGGGGAGAGTTTTTTTTGGGGGGGGGGAGTATTGGGAGGAAGAGTACTGGGAGATTGAGTATTGGGGGTTGTTTGGGGTTGTATTATTTTGGTTGCGTATCGTGGATGGAGAGGCTTCTGGCGAATGCCTCTCATCCCCAATACTTTATCGTCAAGGAGAAGTGAGAGATCTCGCTGATCACTCGGGAACCGCTAAGCTCACGAGTGATCTTGCGTAATCGCGAACTTCGATCGTGGTCATTTCGAATGAGGATATCGGACAAGCGGTGGCGAAGGGAGAGGCGTGTCAGATGTATTCCGGATGGGGCCGACGGGGATGCGGGTTGGACAACTCCTCTCGGTTGCTTTTCCCCGCCCGCCCTCCCTCCCTCCCTATGACACTCCATTGGGCGCATTAGTTATTCTCTCGTTTCTCCTAGGCGAATGCCTCTCATCCCCAATACTTTATCGTCAAGGAGAAGTGAGATATCTCGTTGATCACTCGGGAACCGCTAACCACGGGGGCGTTGGATGTTCTACTCGAGATTTATTCTCGGAACTTGCTCCAAATTCATTCAAAACACATCGAATGACTTAATATACGTGGTGAAATGATTCACTTTTACTTTAAACTTTATCATTTTCGTTATAAATGGCCTTTGTTGGAGTCCAGTTTTGAATTGTGTACTCCTGCGGCCCCTACCAACGACTGCGGTCTACTTCCGCTTCCACGGTAAACAATCAATAAAACAGCTGGCTTCGTGTGTGCTGTGCATGCAACATACACATGTACACGGTGATTTCAATTGAAATTCACGATTTTACTCATTGGTTTTAGGTCGAACGAACAGATGAAGATCATGAGATGGACCAGGTTGACATAAACATGTCTCAGCAGGACGAAGAGCCCGTTGTTGTTTCTTCTTCTTTGGAGTCGAGGAGTAGGCCTAACAGGCCTGATTCGAGTCATGGATATGGTAAGCTTTGGTTTTGCATTCACATCCCAGCCCCAGGCCTGGCCTCATATTCTTTTATATCAGAGACATCTGTCAACATGACTATTGTCAGCCAGTACGCCTAGGCCTACGTGAGTTACAGCTGGGCCTAGCTAGGCAATGTCCATGCGAGTTGTGTCTCTCACGTACAAAAACAGTTTAGGCCTAGGCCTAACGTAGGCCCTAAGAGTTTGCTCAACCTGCATAGCCTAGCGAAAGTTTTAACGCAGATATATTTGATGATCAAAACATGCTGCTCACTGTCTATTTGTTTCTAAATTCTACAGGTCAACCAAGTGATAGTCCCGCTGAGATTGAGGAAACCACGATGGAGCAACATGGAGGTGATGGTGGTAAGTTGTTAAATTTGGGATTTTGAAAGGATTTTTTCACTCACTTGTCGGGGTCGTTCAAGAATAATCTGACAGCTTTGTTTAGGCTACCTGGGGTCATGCAGAGACCCAGTTTAGTACATCTGTTTTTTAAATTTCCAGCTTCTAGTGGCCGGGCTAGCCGTGGAAAAAGGAAAGTTGGTTCTGGAGGAAACAGGAGCTACTCTTGTTCGAGGCCATCTAAAACGCCAAAGATTGCAGCACAGCGCAAGAAGGAAAAAGAGTTGAAAGACAAGTTCTTCAAAAGCCTTCATGCAGGACAACCTTTGATCGTTCGCTGTAGTGATTCGAATTTTAAGCTCGGTTTGTTTGTGTGTTCTGAAGATAGGAACTCTTTGGATGTGAAGTATTCAGTGCTTGGAAGCCCAACAACGGTGGCAGCGAAGGATGTTGCTGAAGCTGTGCATGTGTGCACAAATTCAGTCAGGTCTGGGGATATAATTCTCATCATGCAGGATTTTTGAGACAATGACACTGAAGTATGCGATGGTCAATGAAGTTTGTGATGACACATTGTCTGTGTCCTGTGATGACTCTGGAATTCTCTTGCGTGTTCCTGTCTATGAATGCTTTGCCTTGCCAAATTTTGACAGTGCTCTTGGGATTCTTCCCTCTCCCTGCCTAGGCTTCAATGTGTCTGCAATCCTGAACTTCAGGCAGCGCTCAAGTTGTTCCGTTGTGTGCTGGGGCGGGTGCAGAAAGAAAGTGCAAATCTTGCAGAAGAATAGAGAGAAAAATGTGGACAGATAGAAGCGATGTACCAGAATGAACAAGACAAACGTGATATTTTTCTGTGTCGAATGAAGGAAACCTATTTGACTGACATCGAAGTGCTCATGAAAATCAACCGTGAGTGGCATGACAGATGTAAAGGACTGGATGAACAGGTGGCTAGTTTATATGTAGAGCTGGAAATGAAAGACTTTGAACTTGCTTGTAAGGATGTGTGCATTAAAAAGTGCAGAAAAGAAATTGAAGAACTGAAGAGAAAGATAGATGTGCAAAGTGAATGTACTGCACAGACTGAGAAGATACTGCGGTCACAAATTGTTTGTTTGAAGTCACGAATTGTTGAGTTGGAAACTAAATACACTGAAATGGTTAAGTTGTATGAGGGTGAATGCACTAAGGTCTCTTCTTTGACAGATGAACTTCAGCATGCAAAAGTTGAATTGAATGAGAAAGGTAAAGAAGTCGAAAAGCTCAAGTCTAAATTAGACATGTTCAAGTCAATGAATTCACTGCATGTCCTGGGAGAAAATAAGGGTGGTGTCTTCAATGCCAGAAATGGTGGTACTGGCAAGCGTTCATCTCAGTACATAAAGTTGCCAAAGCCAGATATTCCGAGCTCAGATGCTCTCTTTCGTTCTTTGAGCCAAAGGTCTCTCATCTTGCGTAATGTGTTGAATGTTCTTTCCTCTCCCTCATCGCCTACTGAACAAGATGTCATTGCCACTTTGACTGCATTTGTCAAGAATCACCTTGAAATTACTCTGGAAGCATGTAGGAAGGCAAACTTGATCAATTGTGAATCATTGTCTGCTGGTTATACACTTGATCTGAAAGTGCTTTTGAAACTTCCAATGCAGAGACTGAGAGATTTCCGGACATTTCGCAGCAAGCATGGGATAAATGTTCTCGCTAGCGAACATCTTATAAGGCAAGAGATGGCCAAGCGTGTGCCAAGTGAGACCCTTATTGAAGTGGACATTATGTTGAAAAAGAATGGTACAACTGACAAAATTTCCCCGTTAGCTTTTTGTCGAGTTAAAGATATCAAGAAGACAGTCACTCATGCTATTGATAATCGAAGTGCGGCAGGTGACAAATTGATTGAGTTCCCTGTTCATTTCAATGGGGAGCTCTGGTTAAAACTAGGTGGTGACAAAGGAGGATCTACTACTAAACTAGTCATGCAGTTCGCCAATTTTGAAAATGGTAATTCAGCTGAAAAGACTGAACTGCTTGGTCTCTTTGAAGCATTTGACTCCAATGAGAATGTTTGGGAGGTTTTTTCCCCATTCCGTGATGATGTAATCTCCTTGAGTGATACAAAGTTTAAGCTTGGTAACTCTGAACTTCCTGCAAGAGTATTTCTATTCGGGGACTACATGTTTCTAAGTAATGTATTGGGGCACCAAGGGCCCTCAAGTAGTTATCCGTGTTTGTTTTGTTATGTCCCCCTCTCTGATCTGCGAGAAAAGAACGGTCGACCCCATACTCCCATGCTGTGGGATAGTGAAAAAGAAGTTTTCACTGAGAACAGTGCTTGTGCATATTCTTTTCAAGATGACCACTCCTTGAAACAGGATCTGGCTGGTTTTCTTAATGACAGCCGAAACAAAAATGACAAGAAACTGAATGGTGAATATCACCACAGCATTGTTCATGATATGTTGTTTCCTGTTTCCATTGACAATGTTGTGCCTCCTGCCCTACATATCTTTCTTGGTCTTGTGAAAAATGGTTATGATATGTTGGAAAATGAATGCATCAGTTTAGATAGAGTGAATATGGCAGAAATTGAACGAGATGATGTGAAAAAGTTGTATGAAAAATGGCAGAGTTTGTCTGAACATGCCTCCAGTTGCACTGAGGAGTCAAAGGAAATACTATTAGAGTATTCTCAGCGAGAAAAGTTTGTTGAAATAATTACGAAGCAGAGTAAAAAGAACATCAAGGACACTTGTGCTGTGCCTGTGGCAACTGGATACATTTCAAATGTTCAGGTCTTCCAAAAGCAGATGAAGCCAGGGTAGCAGATGATGATTTCTTTTATGAGTGTTTTGAATGTAGAGGTATTGATAGTCCAGCAAAGTTAGTTTCCTATAGTGAGGCGTGTCTGTCAAATCTCAAACCGGCAAAAGATGCTGCTATTGAAAAAGAAACTGCTGCAAAGAAAGAGCTCAATGCTGTGTTTGAGGAAGTGAAAAAGTATCAAGGTCCAAGAGAGATTGAACTTAATAGAATTCTGGTTGATGATTTACTAGTTGTGAAACAGGCCTATCATTCACAGTCATTCATTGGAAACCACTGTAAAAAGATTTTGGTTGGTGCTGCAAGTCTTCTGCAGGTTTTGCGTGATCATTCTGGTTTACCTGAGAAATTCACTTCCTTCTTTGATCAGTTACTGACTATTTACAATATTGTAAATGTTGCTAGATTCCTGACAGATTCTGAGATTGAAATTGCATGCCATGCATGTTGGAAATTAGGCCAATGGTTTCCATGTAGTTTTCCTGATGCATCTATCACTGTGAAATTTCACTTGCTTGTTTTTCACGTCCCAAATTTCATAAGAAGGTGGCGAACCCTGGGACTTCTTGGTGAGCAGGGAGCTGAAAGTATTCATCGGCTTGTCAACCAGGATCTCAGGACGTATTCCTGTGTACGGGAATCTGAAAAACAGCTCCAATTGATTTATTCAAACCACTCCCTTCGCTCCACTGCAAAACAGGAGAGTTTGAGTAGAATGGCCAAGAAATGTAGAGTGGTTGTTAATGGTCGTGAATGCAAAGGGTTTATGAAGCAGTCCAAGAAATCAGGTGAAAGGCTATGTCAGAAATGTCACCCTGAAGCATTTTAAAGTAAATATTCTGCTGTGTGGTGTGGGTGACTGCGTGCTGGGTACATTCCATCCAAGATCTTTTGTCTAATGATTGTGATATGTGCATGCAATTCTATATTTTTGAACCTTTTCTTTAGCTGTTGAATTTTGAGTCTTTACCTCTCTTGAAAGGCTATGTCAGAAATGTCACCCTGAAGCATTTTAAAGTAAATTTTCTGCTGTGTGGTGTGTGGGTGCTGGTACATTCCATCCAAAATCTTCTGTCTAATGATTGTGGTATATGCATGCAATTCTATATTTTTGTACCTTTAGCTGTTGAATTATGAGACTCTACCTCTTGGAATAAAAATGTGATAGATCTTAAGTACATCGAAAATATGCCTCATTTCATTATTTATGTCTAATTTCAATGTAGGTTTGGATTTTGGGCATTCTTCAAGTGCCTAATCATTGACATCATGGTGTGGCAGATAATTGAGTCAAGTTTGCATGTGACTGAAGTGCCCCCCTGAGCTAATATTTCATCTGCCAATGAAAGGACCATTCAGGATCAAGATCTGAAAGTGTCAAGCCCATTGCTTAATATGGGAAGGTGCTAGAGGACTTTGAAACTTTTCCACAATTCTGTATGTTTCCTTCCATCAAAAACAACATTTTCTACATGTAGGCCCTAATTGCAGTTAGAGCACAATTCACACCTCTGCCATATTGTTTGGTGGCTAATTAAGGGGATTTGTTTACACATGAGTGTCCCAGTCCGTGACCTCAGGAGGTAGCCATGGTAACCACTGAGGTGTGAAGAGTGTGGAGCCCTCATCAGGCATTTAGTGGTACCTCATTTCATTGGAGCCTTGAACAGCTGTGTGTTTACATTGGCGCCGCCATCTTGAAAATTTTCATTACGTCATCGTCCCATCCTCCTCGCCAGTTTCGGCAAACGTTTGGAACAAACCATTTGAAGTACGTGCCAAACGTGAACCTAAACGTTTGGGGGAACAAAACCTTTCGAGTTTATGCAAATGTTTCTTGTGTTTGGAAGAAAGCGTATAAAAATCGTTTAATACGCACCGCAAACGTTTGTCTCGTTGGACAAAATTTTACAAACGTTTATCATGAAGAATACCAAACGCAATTGCAACGAAAATGCATGCGATGTCAGACGTTTTTCAGTCAGTTCTCAAACGATTTTTTTTCGTTCAAATTTCATTTTGGAGAAGCCGTTTCAAATTCGTTTCAACGAATTCCACACGTTTGTATTTTGGAGACGGTCCCTAATTTGTTTCGTTCTATATTCACTATTGAAAATGTCGTAAAGACAGAAAACCGGTTTAAGGAATACATTACTAGAAATTCGGCCAATTTAATTTTCTTGTTACTTCTACACATGTTTTTCACTTATATTTTCTAAATTTTGTTGTATTACTATGGGCAGTTATATCCGCAAAAAGTAGACGTTGACAAAAACAGAGACGTAGGTTACAAAATCAGAGACGTGCTTTTAGAAAACAAACACGTTCTTTAACAAAACGAGGACGATCTGTAACAAAAAACATAGACGTTCAGATATGATTCGGAGTCGTTCATTAATGAGACGTCGGGTGGCGCTCGAGTCTTTCACAAAATGTGCAGACGTGCATTATCAGAGACGTTCATATTTTTCAAACGTAACAATAATTTTGAATGGTACGCCAAACAGAGACGTTGACATAATTTGGAGTCGTTCATTAATGAGACGTTAAGTGGCGCTCGTGGCAGTTAAAGGTGAACTAGCCGTTATTTACCTCCTGTCCAGACAAATTTTAATGAGGTCGAATTTGATTGGATGTTGGTGCATGGTGATGTCCCATCATGCCTCAGCATGAATTAAGATGAAAGGGGGCGCTGCGATCGCTTTCGTGAAAATCGGTTTTCACTGTAGTTGAGCCCCCATTGGTAAGTATTTTTTTTAAAATGCCGGGCCTCCGCGGACTAGGATTCAAGCGGGTGTACGAGCCGAAACATGGCCTGGTCAAGGAAGGGTCTGGCAAGGAATCGCTCAAAGAAATACATTCCTTCGCTAACCCATCAATAAGAGATATAGACGGGACACATTTCTGTTTTTACCCTTTCGATGGCTCCCTTCATCATGTCATCGATTCTAAGAGAAAAAATGTGGGAAGAAAAGGACACCACTTTAGGTCGGTCAGTATTCATAAGTGGGAAGATGCTCTCGATGGTTAAGGGAATCATGCCTACCTGAAGGCGCAGTCAATTTTGTCGTGGATCAGTACATACAAGAAGACCACCTATGAAAGTGCTAATAGCAATTTTTCGGCATTTAATCCAAATGAGGTGGAAAAATATGAACTTGAATATACAAAGAACATGGACCTGTTCTAACGAGCAGGTATTACACAATGTGGGTTCAATAACCTATGTGGTTTTCACACGGGCCAATATTCCACTAAACTACGTGCAAAAACAGCTAACTTTGCGCCCCAAATGAGTACGCCGCAAACAACTGACACAACAGTAATTGATGATGACACTATCAATATGATTCTTCAGACCGTGAAACGACTCAGTTTGTTATAAACATGGGCCGCACGGCCCGTTCTGAGGACGCCCAGTGGCGAGAATAGCCCACGTATACAGTGAGGAAAAATAACCGATCTCGGACCGGTCCGAGCTCGGGTCGCCAAAAAAAATAGCAAGTGTAAACGGGACAAGCGTGCCAGGAACGGTTCCAAACCGAACCCAGCCGAGATCCACAGTTGGAGGTGATCTCGGACCGGCCCGAGCACGGATCGGTTCGACAACACTGCTGTGTAAACGGTAACAATCTCGACACGGTTGCTAAATTGTTTTCTGCACATGCGCGAATTATGAATGACGTCATTAGCGGGAATTTCTGAGCGATTTTGGACAGAGGCATCCATTTTGTTGTCATCGTCGTTTGATTTTTCGTTTGATTTTCGTACCTTCGATCTACTGAACTGACTGGAGAGCTCGTTGCACCCGCCAACTGGCTCGGTTCCAATGGGTCATATGAAAGACTAGTAAATGCTTTTACTTGAATTTTGCAATACAAATGCACTAGGCTATGCTGTACAGATATGAAGGTAAAGCATTTGCTAGTCTTTATTCATATGAGCCATTGTGCTAATGTAAACGGCAGGCACGGATCCAGGGGGGGGGGGGCGCGNGATGAGGATCATGCCCCCAGATGCTTGGAAATCGTATCTAAGTGCATATGGAATTCAAAATTGTCTGGGCGAGGCCCCCAGACCCCCCGTTGTGGCTCCGCGCCTTGCGACTCTACTCCGTCAGCCTGTGGCTGATGGTGATCGCCCCCCCCCCCGTATTCCAAAATCCTGGACCCGCCCCTGAACGGGGCAGATCGCCAGATGACGAAGTGGGCCGGTGTAAAGGGAAAGAATGTCCCCAGGAAAAACTGTCCCATGAACAAAAGATCCTATTGTTACATTCTAATCTCTGGGGATTGGTTTTCAATAGTCATGCGGCTTATTCCTTCGTTCAACAATAGAAGTGGACACTTTTTACAGGGGGACACTCTGTACCGTTACACCTGGACCGCTCCGAGCACGGATCGCTTTTTCCATGACCAGTGTAAACGGGGCTAAAGAAAGCATTTCTGAAATCTGCATACATGCACATTTACCTTCAGCACTGCATTGCAACAGTGTTGTATGTTATGAATTTGATTCCATAACACACTTGTATACCAAAAAATTGACCTTGCTCCTGGCGTGATATTTCTATCTGCAAACAAGAGGTGGCATGCTGATTAAAAGTTACTGGGCAATTCCATGTGACGAGCTGCATTGTTTCAGAAAATTATCCAAATGGTTCTTTCTTCTTGACTCAATTTCAACGCTTTGGTAAAACCTTTCTTATTTTAAATGTCTTTAGTGGCGAACCTAGAAGATCTGCTTAATACAGCTACTTGTGAAGATCTACTTATTACAGCTGAGGTCACTCACTGACACCCTGTTGACAATATAATAGGCTAATTGTATAACCAAATCCCATATAATTTGCAAAAATACCTGAAGACAGACTTGCCTTGCATTCCTGTACGCTGCACTTGAACCATCTCATACATTATTTATTTCTGTCATTGGTACAGCCTAATGCGAATCTTGGTGTCACTGTACTGTAGGAACTTACTGACAATTGTTCAGTCGAAATGTTCCAGGGTCATTTGATCATGTGATAATTTGGCATACGCATGTACAACGTACCGGTATCTAGACACAAATTCACAGAAGAATAGAAAATAAATGTACTTTTTTATTAGTTTACATATTGTGAGAAGCTCATTTAAAAAAATGGCCGACTGGCAGTCATATTTAACCTACATGTAATTGTGGCAAATTTCAGGCCCGGATACAGAGGGGGGGGGGCACATGGGCACGTGCCCCCCCCCCCATCTTTTGAGGGGGCAATGATTTTTAGCTCACCTGTGAGCTNATGGCCTTGGCCAAGGTGTAACAAAATACCTACCAGCACAATCAAAGACTTTGATGGGCCCAATCTAGGCCTACGTCCTATTCCTACCCCAGTATTTTGATGGCAATGCAATTCAAATGCCCAGGCCTAGGCCTACCCTGCCCTGTTAAGCCTAGCTGTAAAAATAGGCATACACTTGAACACACAATCTTTTCTTCTGGGACATTCTCCCACAGGTGAGCACACGGTCCATGGACCGTTTCATTTTACTGCATTTTTTGGAAATCGTCTAGTATTATTTTCATGTCTAACATGCTGTGAAATCGCATCTCAGAGCTTTGATTTTTCCAAATTTTCCCGGGGGAGGCCCCCAGACCCCCTTCGCGTGCCCCCCCCCCCCATTTCTAAATCCTGGATCCGGCCCTGAATTTAGTGTCCACATAGAAAATATCTAGTTATACCAGGTTAGAACGTAAGTAGGTGTTCATGCCATAATGGCCAAAGTACATTTTATGTACATGTATATTTTTTAAAATGGTCGACCGGCTGCTAGATTTGACGTTCGATCGGGCGACATACATTTTGCTGTAGGCCTACACATACAGGATACTAGAAGCTACACATGAAGGTAAAAGATGTAAATGTCGTCTACTCCTATGGAATAGGGTACCCGGTATCTAGGGTAACGGCTGCCTGTATGGGAGGCGCTTTCCCACCTCTGTAACCAATTATAGGTATTTCAAAGCTACCCAAAGAACGAGAAAGCACAAAAATTGACACACATAATGATAAATATCAAGAAGTCAACTTTCTTGCAAATTTTCGACCCCAACCGGGGTCTTCCGCAGGCAATTTTCAGTTGGAGAGACCGGAAATTTTTTGGGAAGATTCTGGAAGTTGACTTCTTCATATTTATTTCACAGCTACCGGAATATAAGACCATGACAGGTCATTATTTAACCATAAATCGACATGACATTGAAACTGACACATCCCTCTAGTTGCATCCTTGCGGGTGCATCTTTTCAGGGAAAACATTTGCTAAGACGATTATAAAAACGCGGATGATTGAACCTTTTCCAGAAAAAAATATTCAGTTTTTTTATTGCATTTATCAAGCTTTCTATGATAAAATGATTCCATTGGAGATGGAGTTTGTCGAGTGTTTTCCACCGGACGTGTACGATACGATACACATAACTGAGCGACATTTGCTGGTGATTGATAATATAATGTTGGAACTACAAGATAGTGAGGAGTTAAGTACATGTAATTTTGTTTCGAAGGGCGTACACCATAAAAATGTGAGCGTTTTTTGGTATCACATAGAACATTTTTTACAAGGGAGAAAGTGCAGAACGATTAATTTGAATTCACAATACATAGTTGTTTGTGCTCCCGACGTTGTAGGCATAGGTGCCACATCACGGGTGTGTGCTCCCGAAGTTGAAGGCATAGGCGCCACACCACGCGTTTGTGCTCCCGACGTTGTAGGCATAGGTGCCACATCACGCGTTTGTGCTCCCAAATTTGTTGGCGTAGGTATCACATCACGTGTTTGTGCTGCCAAAGTTGTTGGCGAGAAGGAATCGATATATGTGGCTTGGGAAGGCATATGCGCTGGGGACGACGTGTGCATGTCCATTTCGTTAGTGGTAGAGACAATCTCACTGTCAGCTAAATCAGCGCAAAATGCATCCCCATCCAGATCTGGTAGCGTGTCATTCCACGCACTGCATCCTGTAAGTTGCACCGAAGAGCCGTCTACAAACTGAATATCCCTCAATCTTCGCCGTTGTCGTTAAGACTGATTCTTTCGTTGGTTGTACCCACATAAAATCCCACTCTTCACCTCCTCATATATTTCGCCCACTTCTTTGTCCAGCATTGGTGTCTCTTTGAAGTCCAAAAGATCACAGCTAACCTCATCCAAACTGTGATTTTTTGATGCATCTTGTTGAAAAGCAGGTTTTTCGCCATCGCCAACAGATCGTTCCTATCGGCGTTATTCTCGACGTCCACCTAGCGCGTACCGGTACAAACTTGTTACGTCGACGTACCTCATGCTTTCTGCTTCAGTGTCTTTGTACTAAAGGCATTTGTCCTCCCACCACAGAACGCATTTCGGGGCTCAAGGGGTTCAGCGATATCCATCCTACCAATGAAATCGGCCATCTCCTTGTTCTGCCGTATTCTCGTTCCTAGCCACACTCCCAGATACAATGTACTCACAACTTTAAGTCCCTGGCCTTCTAGATAGCTTGCTTTTCAATCTAATGCTGTGCAGTTCACTGAATTTGAAACCATTCACAGTGTTGGGATTACCCCTCTGTTTGAATCACCGCGAACACCCATGCCGAAAGCATCCTAGGATTTTGTACGCCGTGTTGGTCTCTTCGCATAGCCATCCAGACTATATTTAGCGATCTTTTTCTGACCCTGATTGAGAGCATGCTGAATTTCAACGCTGTCCGCAAATGTCATTTGGCCCATTTAGACCTTTAAAGCGCCACGCTATGCACCCGAATTTTGGTTTCGTGACGTCGTCTTATGCAGAGGCGACCTCGTTCCCAGCTACCAGACGTGTTGAATTCCCGTAGCGATTCATATAATTGATCTGCGGGAACAAGGTTGACCAGGTGCCCAGCTTCTCGCTTATCTGACACATATCTGAGCTTGACATTTCTCGGCGGGGACGGCCACGATATGCCGTCAGTTGTTGTGAATAGATGAGCTTAGTATTGAAATGGCACGTTCAAGCGATCCAGGTGCAGGTGGCAAATGCAAAAACCATTGCACCCGCAAAGAAAAACGGTGAGCTTGCGCTTGTCTGGCGGCGAGCCAATTTTGCTCCCATCTCTACCGCTGCGGCAGCGAGAAAATGCCGTGTACCAACGTATTTGGAAAGAGCGTCCTGATCGAGGAATTCGGTATTGAAGCGGACGGTGTACGGTAAAAAAGGCACTGGTAAAAAAGGCACCGGTAAAAAAGGCACGGTAAAAAAGGCACTGGTAAAAAAGGCACTGGTAAAAAAGGCACTGGTAAAAAAGGCACCGGTAAAAAAGGCACTGGTAAAAAAGGCACATAAAAATCACCGGGTAGGTAAAAATGGCACTATGGCTTTTTGGACTCCTTGTGCTCTTTAAAGCCGGTTTCCCCGAAATGATTGATTTGGAGTCACTTTTTGCAAGGCATTTTGGTATTTGCATTGGTGAACTAAGGTACATATTTTTTCCCGAATTCACCATTTTCTTTAATTTTCAGAAGGCGTATTTGTGCGTATTGTTTACGTCTGGGAGCGTAAGTTACCCGGTACATGTAAGCCCCCCCCCCGAACTTAGACATCCTTCCAATCTTCTTTAATCATCGGCAGCCATGAATAACCGCACCCAATTCAAGGAGGAGAGCTAATTCTTGGATGTCATTGCTTGAAAGATGGAGGTAGAACCTTAAAAGGTACGGTACCAGTACTGAGAAAGGCACCCAGAATAGAACAGAAAAGGCCTACAAAAAGAGCGGCAAAATGCAAACTTACAAATCCCTTAAATGTCGGACCAACTGGGATTATCAATGGGAAATGGACAGAAATCTGCCATAAATGAAACATGATTCCCTATTCCACCACCTCGTGCAGTTTTCTGACAAGTGTGCCTTTTTTACCTACCCAGTGATTTTTACGTGCCTTTTTTACCGGTGCCTTTTTTACCAGTGCCTTTTTTACCGGTGCCTTTTTTACCAGTGCCTTTTTACCAGTGCCTTTTTTACCGTGCCTTTTTTACCGGTGCCTTTTTTACCAGTGCCTTTTTTACCTGGATTCGAAGCGGACGACCCCCTCCGAAGATTGGTCAGAATGGATTATTGTCAGTAAGTTCGAACATTTTTGGATCGTTGCTGTTCTGATCTCACTGCAAACCGACAAGGCACTCCTCCTTCTCGAAAACCTGCACACGGCGATCTCGCTTAAACAGCACAGCATTGATTTATGCCTATTTCGTCGCGTGAAATAACCGCGCGTTCTAAATCGCCGACGCGACCTCACCCGCCACTCTACCGTCTTTCAACCATCCCCGCTTGGCGCAATGTGTTTTGAATAGGAATTAATTTGCGTCGGGGGACTTACATACTGTTGCATTGCGACGTCAGTGACGCCGTGTAAACATGGTCCGCAATTATGGTACATAAATATAGATGACAAAGAGTATATGGTCATTTTGTAAAGCCATACCGTTTCTTTGCATTTTGAATCGGCATTTTCATCAAGCTTTTCAAGCTTCATCCAACTCTCCGGCGGCTACGCCCTACATCCGGGATTGTGAGTTATATACCTCTGTTCTCTAGTAACAAGGGATCCTCGTGTTCAGCCAATCCACGCTCGAACACAGTAAATGACGTAATTTACGAAGTCACGTCACTCATGCAAACATGGGTCGCAAAATTCGGTACACATCTATAGTGCAGTCGATAGTTTAGAAGGTGTACGTGTAAAGATATGAGCATTAGAGTCTGGGTCTGTTGTGAGGTAAATCCCGTCCCAGCATTGTCAGCTTGATGAAGCCAGTCTCCCATTGCACAACAAACTAGATGTTAGCAAGAACACGCTTAAGCATAAGGCAGGCTATGCAGATCATTAGGCAAAGCTAGGAGGAGGCTAAGTACCTTTTAAAGATAGCTATTACTGTGATCAAACGCAGTCTCATGCAGGCCAACACCAAGAAAGCAGGAAAAAAACCCAAGAAAACAAGAGGACAGCAGATAACAGAACTAGGAGTAAGCATCAGCATTAGAACTGACATACCAGCACCAGGAAGGCAAACGGACAGGGTCACACACAGAGACCAGTGAAGCAAAACATTCAGCGAAGTATACATGTAAACTCATTACCCTTTTTAAATTTTAGGCACTTCCACTTTTAATTGTATGCACTTCTGAGTTGGGGGAAAGTAAAAAAAGTATGTATTTTTTATGTCACTTTTTATTAAACACATCAGAATAATACGAATAATCAGAATAATAAAGCCGGCAATTGCGGCACGTTTCACAGCTAGGGCCTCCCTGGCAGCAGTGGTCCTCTTCTTGCATCTTGCTCCAGAATGGAAAAAAACGGCGTTGTTGTTGCTTCTGCCGACTTTGCCACTGCCTCGACCTTTAGGTCCTGGAAAGGGAAAAAAGTAAGTACCAGCATTTCACAACCAACTACAGTACTGTATTGTGTCAGAAGAATCAGTTAACAGGTGGACTCTCTTTCCTTCCTTGGACTCTATTCCCTTTTACACCAGACACTGTTTACAAGCCACATACTGTAAAATCGGACTTGTAACATCACTTTGGTAGACCAGCCCACTTCATTACTATGATGGTCACATGACTGCACATCAACAGTCTGCAATACAATACAATGCGTTCTGATTGGTTTACAAACACAATTGGCCAAATGACCATTCGAATTGAACTATAATGTGACATTGACAGGCCTATTTTGAATGGATTGAGTACATGTGATCAGCTCTGATCATTCCCGAATAGGAAGCATTGGCTGTGCATCAATGGTTCTGCGGGTTGTCACAAAAAATTAACACAATGATGTCTTTTTTCACAACACCCTTTAAAGAACATGGTCCATTACTGCTGTTACGACCAACAATTGCGTTCATGAAAAGTGACCGACCCGGGGTGATCGATTAGGCAATCAAGATCATGCCCTTCTATCCAAGGCCTAGTCAGTGCCACTGTGCAAAATCGTAAACAGTGATTGGATAAAAGACGCATATTCAACAGAATAACCACTCCCAGCTCGCTAAAGTGGGCTGGACCTTCTAATACCTGAAGTGATGTTACAAGTCCGATTTTACAGTATGTACAAGGGACACTGTTGATGTGGCGTGACAGGTTATAACAGAGTCCAAGGGGAGGGAGTCCACGCGGTAATTTATACCCAGAAAGACATTATCGAACTGAGAATGAATTTAGTTGTTCAATTTTAATTGTGAAATATTCCAGCAGCGACAACCAGTGTCTGAAAGTGATATCAATATTGCAAATGCTGGTGTGAAGACAATTGCAGAAGATAATAAGACCCTTTAACCAGAATTATGAACGCATCAAATAGAACATCAAGAAAACGGAAGCTGATGCAATCAGTAAGCAACAGAAAATCCGTTTTCTGGAGCAGCAGCATGAAAAGGACCTTGAAGAGCTCATTAAAGGGAGACTCCACTCATTGAAAACTTTTGAATTTTTATCAATCCATGTAGACTATATTACCATGAATTGTGATGTCACTAGTGTCAATAGGCTGACGACCTTTGTAGTGAATGAGCTAATATTGTGACTGCCTAGGCCTATT
Organism: Notospermus geniculatus; assembly: GCA_002633025.1. NCBI lineage: Eukaryota > Metazoa > Nemertea > Pilidiophora > Heteronemertea > Lineidae > Notospermus > Notospermus geniculatus. The sequence continues at coordinate 32,311 of NMRB01001705.1, read as the reverse complement.
GGTTGTACAGTCGACAGAGTGTATTGTTGCTGCCAATGTTGAAATGCCTTCAAGCGAGAAAGTCAATTGTCTGTGGCAGTATAACGATGGGCGCTATAACGAGAGTTGACTGTACCTTCATAAATATGCACTGAGCATACATGACATCATATACGCTATGCAATGGCCCCCTTGGGATCCAATTAAAATACTTTAAGTGATCAGTTTGCTGATTTAAAAAAAAATGACTGTTGCAGATATCAATGAATTTGAATTGTATTAACGATATTTCAAAAATTTAAAATTTCACACAATGAGTGGAGTCTCCCTTTAAAGATGTAAAGATTAAAACAGGTACGCCAATGAGGAACCCGCGTGCCGGAAATCCCGACAGGTCGGCGCTGCGAGCAGTGCGACCGAAACGACGTCATTGGCGTCGTTTTGAGTGTTGACGTTGCGTCATGAAAACATGAGCTGTACATTTTTGTACAGGAAAAATGAGATAAAGACGTTGCCGAAATCGTCATCTACAATGTATCTCTTCATTTTTAAGGAAAAAAGCATTGCAAAATTGCAGACATTTTCATCTGCTACAAGATGGTGTAAATTTTAATGCCAGGCGACCGAAACAAAAGGGTTATTTTCACGCCAGAAATAAATAGAAATAACGTTAGAAAAAAGAAACTTCGGTCGCAGCGCTCGCAGCGCCACGTCGTGACGTTAGTTCCTCCGGTTCCCCATTGGGTCATATGAATAAAGACTAGCAAATGCTTTTACTTCACATTTGTACAGCATTGACTAGTGTATCTGTATTGCAAAATTCAAGTAAAAGCATTTACTAGTCTTGATTCATATGACCCATTGAATGGTTTGGTGACGATGTGCAAGAGCAGCTTAGTGAAGCAGGGCAACTGTCACACAACACTGACAAAGAGCATTACTGATTTGAATAACAAAGTTGCTGAGCTGAGTTTTTGACAGACGGCTCAATGCGATCAACCAATGAACATTGCCCGTTAGTGAATCTAGTGTCTAATACTGGCATTGGGTGTGACTTATCTTTAGCGTGAAGAGGGTACATTGGGTTTGAGGGCGATACCACTGAATATTCAGAAAGCAACCACCGTTAAAGGGACTAGGAAATTTTTTTCAAGCTTCGGATAAATAACCGAAGCTTGAAAAAATTTTCACAATATTACAAAATGCTAGTCTTTCATGATAAATTCCCACCGTCAATTCACTTTTTCAATTAAGTGTTAATTACTGGCACCCAGACAAATCAGTTATCACCACACCATGAAGCATTCACCACGTCACTGGGAACCTAATCAACATAGTAGAGTACAAGCTCGCTCCATACAATACATAGAGCGATAGGTTCCAAGTGACGTGGTGAGTACTCCATGGTGTGGTGATGACTGATTTGTCTGGGTGCCAGTAATTAACACTTAATTGAAAAAAAGAATTGACGGTGGGAATTTATCATGAAAGACTAGCATTTTGTAATAACCGAAGCTTGAAAAAATTTCCTAGTCCCTTTAAGTCAGGTGAACTGTTCATTCATTCAATAATTAATCAGAGGTTTGGTCGATATTTCTCAGCTCTCGCTAGAATTTCCTCCTCGTCACGTGATTTTCGTGGAATCGCCACAAAATGAATCAAAGACCCGTCATGCTGATTTATCTCTATATATTTCAAATTTGCTTCATTAACTGATGGCGTTCTCGCATAACTTTCAAAATGTGTCACTTTACCCGTACCCTGCCTAATCAGGCCGTCTTTGGGGTCCGGGATTCGATGAAGCATTAGAACGCAAGGCCTTGGTGGCCCTACATAATAAATCCAGTCCATTTTGAGGTAGAATCGCTCTCTATATTTGTAGCAACTAAGGTCTACACCTTTAATTACATACACTAACGCGGGCATATATCCATACTCCCTAAAATGAGAAAACACGTATAAACGTCCTTGCATCGGTCTCATATAATGTATGCCAACTCCGAAGCGTTCAGGCGTCTGTCGTAGAGGAATACGTTTGCCATTGATCAGAAGTAGATCAAAATGACCCGATTTATTTGATGCTATGACGTCATATACGGTGTGATACTTGCTGAGCTGAGTTTTTGACAGACGGCTCAATGCGATCAACCAATGAACATTGCACGTTAGTGAATCTAGTGTCTAATACTGGCATTGGGTGTGACTTATCTTTAGCGTGAAGAGGGTACATTGGGTTTGAGGGCGATACCACTGAATATTCAGAAAGCAACCACCGTTAAAGGGACTAGGAAAATTTTTTCAAGCTTCGGATAAATAACCGAAGCTTGAAAAAATTTTCACAATATTACAAAATGCTAGTCTTTCATGATAAATTCCCACCGTCATTCACTTTTTCAATTAAGTGTTAATTACTGGCACCCAGACAAATCAGTTATCACCACACCATGAAGCATTCACCACGTCACTGGGAACCTAATCAACATAATAGAGTACAAGCTCGCTCCATACAATACATAGAGCGATAGGTTCCAAGTGACGTGGTGAATACTCCATGGTGTGGTGATGACTGATTTGTCTGGGTGCCAGTAATTAACACTTAATTGAAAAAAAGAATTGACGGTGGGGATTTATCATGAAAGACTAGCATTTTGTAATAACCGAAGCTTGAAAAAATTTCCTAGTCCCTTTAAGTCAGGTGAACTGTTCATTCATTCAATAATTAATCAGAGGTTTGGTCGATATTTCTCAGCTCTCGCTAGAATTTCCTCCTCGTCACGTGATTTCCGTGGAATCGCCACAAAATGAATCAAAGACCCGTCATGCTGATTTATCTCTATATATTTCAAATTTGCTTCATTAACTGATGGCGTTCTGGCATAACTTTCAAAATATGTCACTTTACCCGTACCCTGCCTAATCAGGCCGTCTTTGGGGTCCGGGATTCGATGAAGCATTAGAACGCAAGGCCTTGGTGGCCCTACATAATAAATCCAGTCCATTTTGAGGTAGAATCGCTCTCTATATTTGTAGCAACTAAGGTCTACACCTTTAATTACATACACTAACGCGGGCATATATCCATACTCCCTAAAATGAGAAAACACGTATAAACGTCCTTGCATCGGTCTCATATAATGTATGCCAACTCCGAAGCGTTCAGGCGTCTGTCGTAGAGGAATACGTTTGCCATTGATCAGAAGTAGATCAAAATGACCCGATTTATTTGATGCTATGACGTCATATACGGTGTGATACTCGCGACTTCTGACGTCACAGCTTACCAGAATATTTCCTTCTGTTCCAACTCTCATATCGTATTTTATTCCCGGCTTGTAGCAGGGTTCACTTTGGGGTACCCTGACCCTACCACGGACGTTTCCCTGCATGGTGTCATAAATATGGCATACCCTGTACCCCTTCGGTGCGTTGTACAAAAACACGAACACATCCAAATATAATATGCCAATCATAAAACCTTGAAATTTATGATAGAACTGTTTATTCTGTGCAATTTTAAAGCCGCTGCTCTTCTCCTGACGGTAAACTTGTGAGGTCCAAAATGGGGAATTATGACGTGGCATTAAAAGTACAATTATAGCTCCACTTATCCATTCAAAGAACCAAAAGTCGTCTCTATGAAGTGTTATAGGTGGCAGAAACTGTTCTGGTTTCCCTTTCGTAAATGTATATTCAATGCGATCCTGTGGGTTTATCAAAAAAAGAACAATATCCGACTACATGTGATCCTGCTGTTGGTTTGATAAAAAACAATATGTGGTCCAGACCTGTAGGTTTATGACTGTTATGATGATGTTTGCGTCAGGGGCATAGGCCGGGGGTGGGGCTGCACTGGGTATACGTGCACCTCCCCACAGCAGTAAGAGAGTTCCGCTCTGGGCCAGCAGGAAAAATCAATCTTGTAATCGTGTAAATTTTTGCTAACAATATAGCTGTACTGAAATAACATCTCAGAGCATCCTGTAGATTCCAAAATTTTCTAGGGGAGGCCCGCCAGACCCCCTCCACAGCAAACCTTTGTTACTTTTCAGCATACTGTGAAATTTCATGCCTAGGGTGCACAAGGAGTTCCGCTTTCACAAAAATGTGCACCTACGCAGGCTCAGACCAGCCTACGCCCTTGTGTGTCCTGTAGGTGTGTTAAAGGAGCACGGCATTTACTCCTTATTCTACTCTTAACATAACACCGTTAAGGGATACCTCTATTGACAATGTTATTCAACTAACGCTTATCTCCTCGCCCAATATACAGCTCTGGAAAAAAAATTATTAAACCCCCTCTGTTATTTCCACTCATTTCCCTTTAGAAAGCTCCCACAAAAAGTCTTATTCACCCATTTATGCCACATTGTGTTCCAATATACTTACTACCTTGTACAAACAGGTCTTCAGCTGTAATTATAAGCATAAAGTCCGGAAGGTGCTGCTCGCTGAAATTATGTTTGATTAGAAGCGATGCAAAATCGACAAATGCCATATACAGTGAATGTACGCACTTCATGACCGTCCTTTTCGTCTAAACTTTTGACTAGGTCCTTTTAACAGCTCCATTGTTTCTTCATTATGGGAAGGCAATTTCTATGTTTTATATTGTCTTGGCGAACTTTTAGCAATTTAACCAAGACAATAAATAAGTACATACAGAATTATTAGATAGTTTGTGGGACCCGTTTTAATGGAAAACGAGTGAGTCAGCCAGAGTTGGTCTAATAATTTTTTTCTCCAGAGCTGTAGAGTAACACACATCTCAAGGGTATGCATTATATTGTAACAATTCATTCTCCAACACTGGGGTGGAAGGCACATTGTTTATAATGGGCCATATGAATAAATACATGTACTAGCGAATGCTTTTACTTCAGATTTGAACTGCACTGCCTAATGCATTAATATTGCAGAATTCAAGTAAAACTAAAAGCATTACTATTCTTTATTCATATGACCAATTGTCTGCATTTCTTTTGTTATTTACATGTAGGCCCGCTGGTCGAAAACAATATTGCTGATCCAACCTACATTAATGTGAAGCAAGTTTAGGTAACCAGCACGCGAAGAGAATTCTTTCCTGCGCGTTCTCAACTCATCGTCATTTTGCTTCCCGAAGTTGCCGAAGCTTCCCGACGCTGCTAGCGACCGGCTTCGGGAAACAAAATGCGTGTTGCCATTCCAAGAAATGTTCGCCATCCCCGAACGGGACCCTGGCGGTTTCCAACGTTGACGTCACTTATCGCACAGTCGAATCGGCGGGAGGCATGCGCAACTCCGGTAACAGCGTGAGCTCGCTACATTGGTGGTAAAAATCGGCAAAAATCCCCGAAAATCAGCCAAACTACAGGACCACTCGGCAAGCGTTATACATGTACTCCTTGCGCGAAGGGGATTTGACAAGTGTATAGGCGGAATATCAGTCTGTGGCGAGCAGCGGTTTGATAAACGTGTACGAAACCCAAAGCCATTCGGTCTGGCTGATCGGCCCAGCAAAAAGAAGAGACCATATCCACGGCAGTGGATATGGTCTAACTATCGCCCTGTCTCCAATCTAAGCTTTTTGCCTAAGCTGCTTGAAAGGGTTGTCTGTAATAGGCTTGATGCCTATCTCACGGACACCACACTGCACGAGCCCTATCAGGGCCATGTCAAATTAGCGGAACCAGCGGAGACAACGGAACCAGCGGAACCTGGGACCTTATTCACAAAGCATCCGCTATTACCGGATCCGCAGAAGCCCTTACGGGTGGCCTAACGGATCCGTTAGAATTGCGCTACGCCGTATTCACGAAAGGTTCCGTTACACCGTGGAGAATCGCCAACGCAGTAGCCGAGTTTCTCAGGTGGCAGTGCTGTGATCCGAGTGAAACATGGCGGCTCTGTCACATATCGATGTGTGTGTTGCCGACTAAAACGCGAAAAATAGAGAGTTTCGGTCGAGGTGAGCGAGTTTATGTAAATTCGAGGATGATCTAGTGATAATTTGCAATTGAACAAGCCGAAATATAGGTGCTGAAGGAGTGTTGTTTCTTTGTTTGAAGTGGAAATGTTCGTTGTGTTAGGCCGGTTGTTTGATTGACGGCAGTTCCACGTAGTGACACTTGAACTTTTCCACTTCAAATGTAAAATCGACCACGCAATTCCAATAAAGGAAGCTTTAGATTAATAGACGATAAACTGGAGGTCATCCTCGGCATAGTCTAAGTGTGTGTATCTTTCATCTTCGGTGCTTTGCTCCCCACTTTGGAGTTGACATCCTCAACATTCGTGATACAGCCGCCATGTTTTTGACTCGGATCACAGCGCTGCCACCTGAGAAACTCGGCTACTGCGTTGGCGATTCTCCACGGTGCGTTAGAGATCCGTTAAATTGCGGAGATCCGATAATTACCGAGTTCCGTTATTGGGTAAGTCTAGAGCTCCTCGCATGTTAGTGAGTTTAAGAAACCATACGTTAACGCTAACGCTAACGATAATTACATCAAAATGACGTCATGCATCCGCAGAAGAAATTACATGTTAGAGATCCATTCGATGTGACGTCAAAATCACGTATTAACGTATGATTAACGTATTAACGTATGATAAACTCATTAATGATTGTGAACGCGTGTACACAATATACGTAATGCATAGTCATTTGTCCATTTGTGGTAGCGCATCGGAGACAGACCGCCGTGTGACACTTAGCCCCCGTGACATTTACCACCGGAGAGTTACCCCCT
>NMRB01001705.1:6398-24907 GCA_002633025.1 Notospermus geniculatus | reverse complement strand
TGATCATCTGTGTGTAAAAATTAGGCATTTCGTGATACGGACGTAGTGTTTATGAAGGGTGTAATTACACACAAAAAAATCAAGTGCTAAATGTATTAAATTGAGATGCACAGCGAGCCCAACGGAGATCCGCAAGCATTAACGGGAACCCTGGAGTTCCCGCAAAAATTCGCTATTTTACGCACGTGTTCTACGGATGCGTAAATTTACGGATGCTTCGTGAATACGGCGCAAACCGTAACGGAGGCTTAACGGATCCGTTAAAGCGTACGGATGCTTTGTGAATAAGGACCCTGGTCTGCAGCCGATAGAACGAACACGTGAATCGTCCTTGCTTCGTTTTTTTATTTATTTATTTATTTTATTTAAAGTGGATGCCGCGGTAAAACCATTATGGCTACCCACTACAGAGTACAAGAATTGGTGACAGGGCTACCCACTACAGAGTACAAGAATTGGTGACAGTGCAGGTTTGTGCGTTTGAAGCTGTTCAACTCCCATACAAGAAACAAACATCAAAATAAAGAGGTGGTGACTAGATGTCACTTCGACACAACGGTGCTCCGTCTGACGCAGATGGCACAAAAAGTCCATATTGAGATGAGACCCCGGAGCACCGTGATGACTGTGCAACTAAAGACATGGTGAGCCCAAGCAAGAGAAATAACAAAAGGATTACACAGAAGATTAAGTTAACCAAGGGAGCAGGAAATAAAGTGGAAAAAAAGGAAGCCGGAAACTCCGGAACCCCGCGCGAACTGAAAAAAAGCTCGCGCAGAATTCCAAAATCTCCCGCCTCCACCCCCACTCTCACTTCCGCTCCATTGGCTTGAACAGGACGAATATACAAATAATACAAGTGATGAGTTTAAAGATCAGGAAAACGGTTTGTGCCCCGGATAAAATATTGCACTGCTATGAACAGCGAGGTGTTAAATTTATCAAAAGGATGTTCGAAACCAAATAAAAGATATTTTAACAAGTGAGTCCCTGAAAGGGTGTTCGTTCGTGAGTCGATACCACTGTCGGAAAGGATTTCATCAACTCTTCTAAAAAGGATAATTCTTTGATCAATGTAAAGAGGACATTGCAAAAAGAAATGCAAATAGGTTTCGACACCGCCACAGTTACAACGAGGAGAATTCACTATTGTTCTTAAGAAAAGATCATTATTCAGGGCTGTGAAGTTCAATCTAAAACGACAGTGGAGCATATTAAGATATCGAGTACCAGTCTCTGCGTCGGGAATACTTTTTCTGGTAAAGAATCTCTTTTTGTATCTGTATTTAAACGAATCAAGGGATGTAGCAGTCTGTAAGTCTTGAGATAGTGAATTCCATATTTTAACAGCTGAAGGTATAAAAGAAGAGGCATATCTGGCTGTTCTGTGAACCGGGGGAAGTATATCAGGTCGCTGCCGTAAACGATAACCTTGCTCAGTTCTGCGAGTACGATTTAAAATATAACTGACAAGGGAGGGGCTAGTTTGTCTGTGAATAATTTTATGCATAAAGCAAGCTCTATAAAAATCAACACGTTGATCAATGGTTGCCCAACCCAATTCCAACAAAATCCTATCATAACTTGTATTTTTAAAAGCACCGCATATAATGAGCCCTGCATGATACTGAATTTGTTCAAACTTAGCTTAGAGACCAGAATCCTTTTCATAAAACACAACACACGCATACTCAATAACAGATCGAACCATAGTGAGATAAAGGGTTTCAAGTGTTCGCCTAGGAAACAGACATTTATACTTTTTCATAATATTTAAACGCTTGTGACACTTAGAATAAACCGAGCTTACATGATCATACCAACTCAGCCTACTTTGAAAAATTACACCAAGGTGTTTGTGGATGTCAACTTGTGTGAGGTGAGTACCAAGGAAATGTAACCCCAGAGCACGAGTAGGATTAGCCCTTACAGAAAAGGTCATGACAACAGTTTTGGAAGGATTAAAATTAACAAGCCACTTATTTGCCCAGATTTCTAACTTTCGAAGGTCATTGTTAAATCGAAGATCTGAGTCATGTGGGTCGGTAAATACGTCATAAAGCACAGTATCATCAGCGAATAAAGAGACATCCGTTGACAAATCATCAGTAATATCGTTTATATACAACAAGAACAAGATAGGACCCAGAATAGAACCTTGCGGAACACCCGCATTGACAGGGAGTGATTCAGAGGATAAACCGTTTAAAATAACTCTGTGTCCTACCAGAGAGGTAAGACTCAAACCAATTAAGAACATTATCTCTAAAACCAATACGTTTAATTTTATATAGGAGACCTTTGTGCCACACCCTATCAAAAGCACGACTGATATCTAAAAATACCGCTCTTGCCTCCCTACCATCCTCAAAAGCACTTAAAATCTTATCAGTCAACACAATCAGTTGGTTTGTTGTTGAATCCCCTTGTTGAAATCCTGCTTGTTTTTCATGGATAAGATGGTTATACTTCAAATATTCACACACTTGATTTGCAACTAAACGTTCAAAAACTTTTGACAAACAACAGAGTAACGATACAGGTCTATTGTTAGAGGTCTAAGAACGATCGCCCTTTTTATTAAATAGGTATAACATTTGATAATTTCCACTTTTTGGGAAAAATACCAGCAAGTATCGAGAAGTTGAAAAGGTCTGAAAGTGGCTTCGACATGGAAACACATATCTGCTTGATAATAAAATTGGATATTCCATCAGGTCCTGTAGCTTTATTGACATTATTAAAGGGCCGATTTCACAAAGGGCGTTTAAGACTTAGACGCGTGTAACTTCGTCAAATGCATGGTGGAAGTGTGTGCATTTTGTGAGGTTACACGCGTCTAAGTCTTAAACGTGCTTTGTGAAATCGGCCCTTAGAGATAAAATAGTTTTCCGGAATTCTTCATCTTGAATGTCACTAAACTCAAATACAGGGGTTTCTTGTGGTATATCATCATCAGGCGGGCTGATCCCAGAGTCATCAACAGTTGTCATCTTGGTAAAGTATTCATTAAATATTGAACATTTGTCTGCAAGATCTGAAATTATAATATTATCCTTCTCGATGTCAGGCATACTATCATTTTTCGTATTAATCACATCTTTAGTAAGTTTCCAAAACTTCTTAGGACATATATTAGGAGCCTGATAGCCTAGTGGTTATCACGTCCGCTTAGCAAGCGGCAGGTCCCGGGTTCGAATCCAGCCCGGGCCATATGGGATTTCATTCCCGGCTCTTCACGTCCGTCGCATGGGACAGTAAGCCGTGGTGCCTTGTACCTTGTGTCTTTGCAAGGGCAAGTAAAATACCCCATCTAAGTGAGGAACATGAGTAGCTTGTGATGGCCTCCTCCGTACTTACCAGGGCCAATAATGCCATAGCGTCGGCCCTGACGGAAAAATGAAATACAATACAATATACATGCATTAGGATCATTTAAAGACTCTACAAGTAAATTATAATAGTCTGTCTTAGCAGATTGTATCACCTCCTGACAGGTCTGGTATGATGTCCTATAATTTTCCCAATCTTGATGACTCTGGGATCGGCGCGCCTTCTTATAATGTCTATTTTTAACATTAACACAATGTTTAACATAACTATTGAACCATGGTTTATCACGTTCTCTCACCCTAACACGCTTTAATGGAATAAAATTATTAATAACGGTTTCAAACTTGACAAACCAATCATCAATGCTCCTCTCAGGCTCAAGAGGCCTGAGAGAAGCATTCCAGTCAACCTGTCTCAAAGCCTCGTTCAGACCATTCCAATCAACGGAATTGACTACACGAATTTCTTTATAATAGGTGTGGTTAACAGAAATTGACAGAGATAAATTTCCAAACACCATTTCATGATCGCAGCTTATGGTCAATTTAGGTAGAGTACCTGAACTAAGAAATAAACCCGGTAAATCCGTTATAATTAAATCTAAGAGTGACTCGCCACGGGTAGGTTCCTTGACAAGTTGGGACAGATTATGTTCATTAATGAATAGTTCCAAGCGGCGGCCAAGGGCATTGCTCCGCTCGGCAAAGTCCCACGATGGGACCTTGGCATTAAAGACACCGACCAGAAATGTTCCGAGAACATTTGTACTAGAGATGAAATCGTAACAACTTTCCAAATAATCCATAAAGCGATCCGAGTTAACTGCATTTTCTGTAATTGACTGGGGGCAATAAGAGAATAGACCCTTGCTTCGTTCAGCTGTCGACTGAAAGCAACACGCGACTCGGTGTTGGTAAGCAACACGCGAATGCACTCATGATGTGCGGATTGAGACCTAAATGTAGGCCCTAGGCATGCTAGGTATAGGCTAGGCTACCGGTGGGGCTACATGGCCTAGGCCTACCGTAGACCTAGTTTTTTCGGCGCCTAACAATTCGATTTGAACAGTGCAGTTATTATTTAAAAAACAACATTGTTTTTCCTTCAAGTTCCGCTGGTTCCGTTGTTTCCGCTAACTCGACATAGCCCCCTATCAGAGAGCTTATACAAAGTGTCATTCCACGGAGATCAGCTCTTATTCGAGTTCAGTCTCATATCCTCACATCGCTAGAGGTGGGTGATGTTGGCGTATTGGTACTTCTTTAGTCTGGTTCCCTGACCTGCTGTATGGTGGCGCTGACTGATGGTGCGATACAGAGGTCAGGTAGGTGCCGTGTCAATAACTGATCTAAAAATAGAACATTACTCATGGGCGGATTTTTATTATGGGATATCGGGGTATCTTGAAACGAGCTGTACATCGTGAGTGAAAACTGTCAAAATGCCGGGTGTTCTGTGTGTTTTAGGTGTACCAGTATCAGCTTTGCCTCTCCATCAGCTGTATTATAAGAGAGAAAATTCCTAAATTGAAGGGTGTAAATGCTGCACAACCGGCTTGATGGCCGATGGCACCGAAATCACGTGACCTACTGACGTCACTGCAGATTTTGTCAGGATTCTGACAATTTGCCTGCCTGACCTCTGTATCGCACTATCAGTCAGCGCCACCATACAGCAGGTTAGACATCTATTCGATTTTTTTGTATAAAGAATTCTTTACCCTAACGTACTGTATACGTTTACTTTATTGTAAATATATGATTTATGCTTTTCAATGTATAAAATGTTTTTCTTCCCGTCAATAGTCAAAAGTTGATGTTTGTTCATACTACTTTTATAACCAATAAAATCTAGATCCATTTTTATGGCGGCGTACTGCTGTAGGTGTGACGCCAATGGGTCTTTTGTGAAGCAGTCCGCCTGAAATTCAATAAGAAGCGCCGTCTTTTGGTTAACCTTGTAACAGTGTGTTAAAACCACACCGATTTCACGGTTTACAGTGAAGTAAGTGCACTGTGAAGGACCTACAAAAATCTGTTTCTGCTTTTTAAAATTTAGGCTCAGTATGTCGCGAAAAATGGTAAGCCTCAGTGATTTTTGGCTGGGATATATGAAAGCGACATCATTTATGCGAAGAAAATAAACATAATAATCGCCGTTTTTATCTCTGTTTAGTGTGTGAAACAAGGTTTTGTTATAAACCAAAATAAAGAGGATGGTGTCATTTTTAATCTCGTGTACTGTGTACAAGTGTACGTAGTGCTTACCTTCCTGCTTCACACGGCAAATGATTGCAAATAGTTCCATGTGTATTACTTCGACATATACTCTTACGCCAGTAGGTCTAAACTCGCATAGGTTACAAACCGCTATTTTTGGAATCAAAAGATTCCCAGTGAACTTTCCTATCGAAAAATCATATATTTCCACTTCTTCATCAGCATTGCAAATGCCCCCTAATAGTCTATATTTAAAAAATAGAAAGTAGGTTGCTGTCATAACGACTGTTGCCTTTCTAATAATCCCGTATTCAGTCTGATAAAAGTGTGACCACTTGAATAGGAGGTCGGATTGGAATGCGTTACCTCTGTGGTGAGGGCTGTACACTACCACCCTATGCCAAGGAACCGGTTGTTCCCTATACTGGACTATTATCCACAATTCTGTAGGATGAAACTCTATCCGAAGATCCGGGGTATTCGCCTTTATTGGGGGAAGTAGTGTCAAGCGATTGGTTAAACCGTACCGGATATGGATATCGTTCTACAGGTCGTTTTAAAAATCAAATCTTCAAATACAAAATGACAAGAAACTGATGACTTTTCGATTGAAGACAGGCAGCGCAGAGACTGAACTTGTCAACGTCCAGCTTTATACTGCTGTCAGGTCACACTGTCAGGTGGCGACGGAACAGTCGGCATCAAGTGAAGAAATCATGGTCAGGTCGCAAAATGACATTGTGTGGGCTCATCGTGAAACAGGCAGCATCTGTGTGCAGGAATCGTAAGTAAAGTCGGATCGACTGCGAATGAATTACGCCCATCGGATGGCACAGAAGTTGAATATGTGCAGCTCTTGCGATTCGTGCGTGATCTTTTCAGCGACTGATGCCAATAGTCGTAGGCGAGACGCAACTGCAGTCATGTCATACCATATAATGCGGGAGCTAACCGAGATTTAATCCACATCTTAAGTACATGTTCAAGAACTTTTTTGGTTTGTGGGTTAGGTTCTACCCCTCTGACCACAAAAATCCAATGGTGCGTTTAGAAGATACATGTGAAGCCGTTTGAATTTTAGGTACTGGCTGTATCATTGGACCAAAATCAGAGCACTGTACAGGGGCTTGGATACTGATGTACAGCTAACTTTTAAATGGGTGGCATGAGACCCTATAAATGTATTGCCAATAGATAGAAACATGGGCCCACTGAATCAGATTAGCGTATTCTTATTTGTTTTATTCAACAAAGAGTATGTATTCAAATGGGCCGAAATTCGGAATAAGACGTACAGTCATTTCCATTACGTATGATAAAATACGTAAGAATATGTTTTCCAGTATCTGCGGGCCCATGTTTCTATCTATTGGCAATACATTTATAGGGTCTCAAGCCACCCATTTAGCTGTACATCAGTTTCCAAGCCCCTGTACAATGCTCTGATTTTGGTCCAATGATAAAGTTTGTACCGAAAATTCAAACGGCTGTATATCTTCCAAACGCACCATTTGCGGAAATTAAGAATTGGGTTTTTGTGCTCAGTGGGATAAAACCTGCCACAGGGTGTTTCAGAAAAAACGTGTCATCTCCAAAGACTTTGGAGATGACACGTTTTTTCCGAAACACTTAGTGTTCCCTAAATCTAAAACCTAGAAAGATATGGGGCTATAAATTTGTAGGCTGGTAGAGCGGGATGTATATGACTGCTCCTGAAATTTTTGCTCTGATTGCTTCATGCATGACTGCACAAGAGGCCTTCACTTGAATGGGTTCAGAACGGTGCAAAAACTGACTTTGCACTGTGGGCAAATGATACAATGGACAATGCCTTGGCAATTCCATAATGATACACACACATCACCGTAAAACAAAACATTTATTGCATTTCTTACATGCAAAAGGTAATTTTTGCTGGATTTAACCCTCCATAAAGCGTCTTTCGACATGAAATCCATTGTGCACAGCAGAGTTGATTTTGGCACCATTTTCAACCCATTCAGGTAAAGGCCTCTTGTGCTGTCATGCATAAAGCAATCAGAGCAAAAATTTCAAGAGCAGTCATTTACATCCCAAATATGTACGTGCCTACAAATTTATAGCTCCGAATCTTTCTGAGTTTTAGTTTTAGTTAGGGAACATTTTGGAGATGACACGTTTTTTCTGAAACACCCTGTAGTACCCCACAAACCCAAAAAAGTTTTTGCACTTAAGATGTGGCTTAAATTTCTGTTAGCTCCTGGACTAATATCGGCGGCTGATTGTTCCACGCGATCGTGCCTCAGACACAAAATGATCCGGAAAAGTAAGTCGGTGCCTGTTCTGTGCCGTAAGTCCGAACACTGCCACCTGTTGCTCATTTGCAGAACTGACGGACGCAGTAAGAGTCAGATGAAGCCTATCGCGGGGGGGGGGGGGGGATTTNTCATCTCCAGGTCGTGTTTTGCATATTTTCTTAGTTACGGCAATCGTATCGTTGGACAACGCTGCTCTCAGGCATTCTACTTGCTTAGGTTTCAACCAGCTACACTCGCAATCACGCTCTCTGTTCACTCTATAGAATTTCGAGGTAGCCGTGTTGATCAAGAAGATTGAAATCAGGAAAAAGTACATAATAACACCATTTTTTGTAGATCAACTTGAGTATATTGGGACAAGCTTTCGACACTACCGTGCCTTCATCAGGTCTGACAACAAAGATTAACAAACATCATTATAGCAAGCACAGTGGACAATACAAGTGATTAAATAATAGTAGAAAAAACTAGAATGCTAAACATCTGGCAAGCATACCACTTCATCCTGAGTGTGGTGAGCTGGTGTAGTTACAGCAACAAAGAGTCCAAGGGATAAGACGTGACTTGGAACGGGATAAGCAGACCATCAAAACAGAAAATTCTACTGGTAAATAAACTGTTATGATAATCATCTTACAGTGGTATACATTATTTAATCACTTGTATTGTCCACTGTGCTTGCTATAATGATGTTTGTTAATCTTTGTTTTCAGACCTGATGAAGGCACGGTAGTGTCGAAAGCTTGTCCCAATGTACTCAAGTTGATCTACAAAAAATGGTGTTATTATGTACTTCTTCCTGATTTCTGTTCACTCTAGACAGACATTCGTTTGGAAAGAAAACCGCAATTTTGTATCAAAATCACGAAATATGTTCGTCTCGAAAAGCCGAAGCACAGCATCGCGATCGTTACTGTTTGAGGTCACGTGATACAGGAACGACCAATCCGTGATCTGATCATGCTGATGACGTAGAACCAAAATCTGGTTCTTCGTTTACTCATCATCTGACTCTGTATTGCGTCCAGCATAGGCTAAAAATAGCAATACGAGTCAGACGTTCGGACTACTGTGCCGTCGCAAAGTCGAGCTGACATCAGCAATTATAAATGACTACTTACCTTTTTCTGGTACATCCTCGTCCCCGGGAATTTAAAAGCGTCCGATTTCTCCATGCAAGTCCCTCGTTTTTTACTCATCTGACATACGAAAACCTTTGCTTCTCTCAGTGCGCCAAATGTCGTACATTTCAATTGGCGACAAAAGATGGCGCAGGCAATGTACGAACGGACGTGCCGCTGTGGTATATCTGGTGTCAGTATACCCCAGTTCAACACGACCATGTGAAACGTGTTAGCAACAATGCCTGTCATATTGTCTTCTTTCTGCCCGATGAAATAGAAATAAATTGTTGTATCTACAAGCGGCAACAGTAAATGCATATCATCAAAAATTCATAAGCGAGCGAAAAATGTACAACTAAAATTCATCAAAAACACCAACTTTCTACATCCCATAATGTGCTTAATCTCCAACCGATTGAGACAATCTTGGTGTCATTCTTTCAGGCGTGATGTGCTCTTTCCGCCAGGTTTGATGAATCAAACACATGTAGTAAATATTACCCCGTAGATGAGACGATTTAACACCTATCATGTCCCAGTCCGCACCGCCGCAACGAATGGTGGTCTCGGGTAAGGGTGGGTATACACTACACGCGATTCGCACAACGCATGCGATGGTTCTTTGTTATTTCATGCCGCAATGCCTCCCAAACAAAAGCAATTCGCGTGCGATTCCAAATCGCTTGGCGAATCGCTTCTAGTGTGTACCCACCCTAAAGCCTAGTTTATACTTCGACGCACGACCATCGGCGTCCGACGCACGACCAAAATCTGGACGCCGGCATCGTCGTGTTGATTCATACTCCAGCGTTCCTCTGCGATTGCCATCGGCGTCAGGACGGACGACTCCTTCGCGTGCAATTTTCCAGAGTTCAACCAATTTGAACTCTCTGCGTCCAATCGCGGCCACCTACCAATGAATGAAGAGTTGTGGTCATGGGATCAAATGCATTGAATTCCAATGCCGCCGCGGTATTACGGAGTTGTTACGTAATGACTCATGTAACTAAATCTTATCGCCAGAGCATTCACACTCCCGCGATAGGACGCGGACAAAATCGCACGACGGGATCGGCGTCCAACGCAAGATCGCGCGTCGGACGCCGGCGATGGTCGTGCGTCGAAGTATAACCTAGGCTTTTGGCTCTAACGATTGACGTCGCCAGTAGTAGTTGTAAACTACAGCGATCACTGCGCTGCCACGGTCGCTCTCAATCACCGTACTCACCGTGGTTACGGCGGAAGTAGCCACGTGATCGCATGCATAATAAGTACAATCAATCGGCACTGGGTCATTCTACTGCTGTCATTTCAAACTTTAATCTAAATACGCAAGTCCAAAACACTCTAACCCGTTGCCAAGATTTTTATTACGGCTGATTTCCGAGGAACGATTCCAGCTAATAGGAACACAGTAGGCGGAGTTTGTAAAGAAAACACGTGGACTTGCGGCGCGCTTTTTACTAATAAGGAAAAGCGCTACCTGTCGGTAACTTCAAGTACTGCGTACCCGTGGGGAGCATTCGTTGGGAGTGCTTGCGGCCCATGAAACATTGGTTACATCAGGGCATGCTATCAAAATAAATTTGGAATTTAACTCAGGATCTTAGGATTGCAAATGAGAGACCACATCTCACGCTTCCGTTTGATGGCGAGTTGGACGAAATTGGATGGATATTACGCATTCTACAGAGCTGAGAAAAAGAGGCTTTTTGAGAAATTTTAGTTGTACATTTTTTGTTCGCTTATGAATTTTTAGTATCATATATGTCTTGTTTGTACCCGATGAAACGGAAATAAATTGGTACATCTACAAGTGGCAACTATAAACATCATCCATTATATCTGTTGTGATGTCAATAAATAAATAAAACCGAGCTGAGCCATAATTAAGATCGCCACCATCTCACAGGTGGCGGTCTTCATTGGTTTTACTGGGTTTCTTTGAATGTATCTGGCAACATTTGGTTTCAGATGGATAACCCAAGAAATAAGCGATGTATCAGCTTAAGACTTACAGGATGTCTAGATGAATATAAGACACACGTCAAGGTCGTTAGCTGGCTCAATCCGCAATCATTTGATGGGTATTTTGCGACTTTATTGCCTAAAAACAGCGCGCCGGTGAGGTAATCCCCGAGCCCAATATAGAATACAATGCAGATCCGGATTTGTTGGAATCCCCTGCTTGCCAATGGCAAAATCACAATTTAAGGTCTACTTAGGTACTCCGTGACGTCGCTACGGCTGTTCTGCAGTGACGGCTGTTCCGTAGGATGGAGTTACAATCTATTTTCAGACGGTAAACACATGTTCTTTGTTTACTTTTTGGACTAGCTCTCTGTCTCACGTAGAATTATGGCGAACTGAGTGATGACAGAATTGATTAGCCAGCCACTTTACTCAATTTGCCTCCTGACCTTTGCATTTTAAAGATAATATAACATGTGTGGACTTCGACAATGCATTTGTCTGTGTTTCTCATGGAAGCCAGATTCACTTTGAAGTAACTCTTTGCCGCCCACATACTTAGAGTTACGAATTCACCTCTCAGTGACCAGTGACCTTCTTCGAAACAAGTGCAGGAAATGGGCTGATTTCAGGTTTTTCAAGTCACCTTTTCCCAACTTTAGGTGGATTCATTGTCCGGGGAACAAAAGATCCTATTGTTACATTCTAATCTCTGACAATTGGTTTCTATGCGCATGCCGCTTATTCCGTCATTCATCAACAGAAGTGGACACTTTTTACAGGGGCACACATTTTACTGCTACACCGGGTTCGAATCCCGCTGCTGGCGTGAGACTTTGGGCAAGCCTCTTTGCCTTACTGGCCTCTGTCCACCCAGGTGTATAAACGGGTACCGGTCGGAAATGCTCAGATTGTAGCGCTGATTGAGCAGCTCATCTGAGTTCTACTGAAAGGTTTCAGGATAGACTGGGGTTAAAGTGTGAAGTCGGATGACACCTCTACCGTTGTTGACATCAGATAATAAACCCAAACTTTAACTTTTAACTTTGGGCCAATTCCCAGGAAAACAGCATAAAATGTCTCTGTTCACTGACATGACATCAAGAGTTTTTCGCAGTTTCAATGAAATTGGCCACTGCAGTAAGCGTATTTAGGGCAAAATAACTTTAACAACCTCTGCCAAACCTTTGGCCATCTAAAGATTTTTTTCCCTCCCTTCAACATGATCAATCATACTAATCAATGTAAGTTCAACTTAGCTTGGCCAGGCTGAATCAACCAAACTATTTGGCAGGCTGTATAAATATAATATCTTCTAGTGGTGGACACAATAATGCAGTGTTTTTGTAATCCCCCCGAATGGATTTATACATATATTTACACACCAGCTAGACTATAGGTAGATAATTAGACCTTTGTTCCCAGGGAATTTGGCGCGAAGAAAAGCGTGGCCTTCAATGCGAAGCGGTTATTTCCACCATCCATGTTTCTCCGTCGCCATCGAAGATGTGTTTGGTTTTTCCGGGCTTCCCCAGGGTGGCCGCCCATCTTGTCAACACCGTAGGCTACCGGCATAGGGACACTACTTTCCAAAGCTGATGATTGCAGAAATAATTTCTGCTGTTTACGAATTCGCCCAGTAATACCAAGTGGCGCTCGCCTCTCAACTAGATAATAGGGAGGTTGAGGTCAGCGACTTATCACGGATCCTTATACGTAAACGGATCAAAATGTAGCCTACAAATTATCCTCGTTGTATAGAGTTCTATCCGTATACGTGTAAGGATCCGTCATAAGTCGATGATCACAACCTCCCTAATCTCCCTATATTGTAAGCATTTGCAACTGATTTAAAATTTGTTCAATTGGGAAACACTGACTTTCCCTAGAGCTACATTTTCTTGCTCCGTGTATACATAAAAAGGACAACAAATATAAATAGTCAGTTAGCTTTTCGACGAAGAAGAAGTTAATAGTCAGTTTAATTTTGAGAAGCATTTATCGAAATGCATCTGGGCAATAGCGTCATGATTTGAAATACTTTGGTAATAAAAACATGTATTAAGGTATTGTTCCCAATCCTCAAGAGGCACTCAGTTCGAGGTAGGTTCTAAACCTTGGAACGATGAAACCATGAAACCACCCATGAAACCACCCAGGAAACTATGGAACCACCCAGGAAACTATGGAACCACCCAAAATTATACTTTTATCCGGCTTTGTCAAAACAGCAAAATGACGAAATGACAAAACGAAGTGATGGACTTGTTAGACATCGGAAACAACCGCGCAGGTCAAGTGGTGTTAGGCCCAAATACATGACAGCATAAAGACATCAATGTCTTTATGATGACAGCCATCATGATATTGCACTCTTGATGCTCGTGACTCTGGCTGCAGATTCAATCTTATTCTTAATCATCCAGGGCACCCTGGTGTTCGGACTCCTTGCCAACTCTGAAGTCAGCTCTGCGACTGAAGCTCGGCATGATCTCAATGTGCTGGGTTTCTGGGAATCTCAGTGACCCCTCGTTGTTTATATTGAGAAGGCTAATCTTTCTGAGAAGGCTAATTACGATTTGTTTACACTAGTGTTCACCATCAATAGTATAAAATAACTGAGACCAGCATGTTTGCATTATGCATTAGTATCAGCACAATCATGTTGTGTTGGACTGGGATGGTGCCTCATCCAAGGTGTGACACACCGTCTGTGCTTGATGATAATCATACATGCGTTTTACCTCCATAGCAATGGGAAAATAGCTAATGTCATGTCATGTATAAGGATATTTTGGGTGGTTCCTGGGTGGTTCCATGGTTTCCTGGGTATTTTCATGGTTTTCTGGGTGGTTCCATAGTTTCTTGGGTGGTTTCATGGTTTCATGGTTCTAAGGTTTAGAACCTACCATTTCGATCAATTCACCAGAAGACGGATTCGCCTTGGCATCATTACACACAACTCTTCCACCAGCCCCAGCGTCTACATAATCTGTATTAGAGTATACGGTGCATGTATTTGTACTACAGGGTCTTATATCAGTATATTTGCGGTCGCTTTGTTTCTTCACAACCATAGCTATTAGCGTGTAGGTGTTATTTCACCCTAAATACATGTGTGTGTTACAATGCTGACCTGTTAAATAAATTCTTGGGTCAGCTAAAGATGGTGCGGTGCCCTTTCCGGTTGAGTTGTGCCAGCCACGCTGCCTGGCTTAAAAAGATGCTTTTGATTGGGAATTTATCTCCCTTTAACTGCGCCTCCCATACGACACCAGTAACTTCGATTTCTTCTAGATAATGGCTGCATTTCTCGCCCCTTTCCTCTGGGCTTTAGTGAAGAAATAATATTTTCCGTCCCCGACCCGAAGCCTGCTGTACGCGGCAAACCCCATACCTGTGACTAATTTGGCCTATGATTGAACTTTAAAGCCTCCTCGACAGGAGCCACCCCGTTTTTTTAGATACACGCAAAAACAATTCCAATCGGCTTGAGTGAGTAGAAAGCCAATGCCACATTCCTCGGGCGGAACTCCACCCCTGGCCTCGGTGGTTTCCACCGGGTTTAGGCCCATGCCCCACCCTAATACATGGAACTCAATCCCGTCAGTTTACCCTATATGTATATCCCTCACACCATCAGCTGAGTCGGATCCAGAGGGAGTTTTAGGCCTATGCTCCCGGGCCTATGCTACATCCTTCTCGAACTCCATCCCGTTGTTTCTGGTCGTTCTCACCAGAAACGTTCAAACCAGAGTGCTAGGCCCATATCACTTAACAAAACCACATCCCCAGCCATTGGCCCATATCGCCGAAAAGAGTGAAGTCACATTCCTATCGAACTCATCCCGCTGGTCCCGGTCGGTCTTAACAAACGAAATCGAACTTAGGTCTATGTAAACAATATCCCCGGCCATTGGCCCCAATCGCTCACCCAAGATGAATTCCACGAATTGACAAAAGATACATAAACCGCCCGTCCGGTTTAAATTGAAGCGAATGACAAGATATACCTAACGGGTCGACGGCTACTAGTCACTGATGGTCCCTGGTTGAATTATACGCAAGGTAAAATGGCCAGGGACAAATATCAGTCCAACAGCAGCAACCCGGGCCGCGAGAATCGCGGCCCGGGCCGTTTTATCTCGCTGATGATTCCACCCGGGCCGCGATTCTCGCGGCCCGGGTCGCGAGTGTTGCTTACCGATTTGACCCGGGGCGCGAGAATCGCGGCCCGGGCCGTCAATCACACTGATACAGTGACATTAATGCTTCCAATTTAACATCAACGCGACCCTGGTCTGCTTTGTTAATCGTGTTGCGACATGAATGCCAAATATGTATTTGGATTCAGACCTTTTTGAACGAAGAAAGAATGCATTTGACATGAATGTCATTCGTCATATATACTAAATGATACCTGGTGCTGGTTTTCATTTCTGCGTTATCATTAATGACAAGCGGCATTATGGTGTTTGTCTTGAAAGTCAAGTGACCAATTCAAAGCAGGTCCAGGGTCTAGTTTCTTGGAATGAACAGCGAATCCCACAAATGATAAATCCCATTCAAAATAATAAGGTGTTTGATAAGAACTGAATACCTTTATACATGGTGTTATCTTAAAGTGGGACAACAGGGTGTATCAATGACAAAACATCTTTTGCAGGGAGTATCAATAAGAAGACAAGGAACGTGGTGTGGGTTTGAATGACCTCTTTCCATGAGCTAATTAAGCTACTGAAAGACCATTATATCACTAACGTCGCCAATTTTAGTACAGGTGTAAAGGGAAAGAATGTCCTAGGAAAAACTGTCCGGGGAACAAAAGGCCCTATTGTTCCACGGACAGTTTTTCCTAGGACATTATGCATGCCGCTTAATCCGTCATTCAACAATAGAAGTGGACACTTTTTACAGGGGGACACTATTTGCTGCCACACCGGTATCAAACTAAATCTTATAAAGTGTAGGTTTGATCTGACTGACATACTTCCATGACCTAGTGACTCACTTCAAGACACAGTTGACCCAAGGTAAACTAAAGCTACCGTAATGAAGTGTAGGTTTGAACTGACCTACTTTCATGACCTAGTGATCTACTTAAAGACCAGTTCAGCGAAGGTTGTCATGATTGGTGTTAAGGCGGGGGCTACCTATAGCTGAGCTCATTCCCTAGTGGCAATCCACGGAACTGGCCTTTGTACGACCAGTCATTCACATTCAGATTAAATCCGATCACCCTGATATACTGTTTTCGAAAACCAATCTTCAGTGTAAGTGCCGGCCCTAAATCTTTTGTGTCCACTGCGGGTATTGTTCAGCTCTGTCACTGGTGCTTTGGTCACAAATGGCCGAACAGAGTTTACTCAAAGCGCGCGAATATGCAAATCTACATAACAAAGAAGTAACTTGCCAGCGGTATGGAAATTTTCAAATTTCCCAAACAAGTTTTCTCTTTTGTGGACACATATATTTGAAAAATTTCTTTTGGATGTTATTGCCATATGTGCATTCTAGGGCAACACGATCGCCTTTTTTGGATAGTTGGTCGGGAATATGAAATATTTCAAAAACTGTAAATCGAGCCTTTTTTGGCATTAAATAGTTTATACCAATTAAATGGAAAGTACTTTCGTAAAAAACGGATCGTTAGGCCCTGCAGGCATCAGGCCTGTATGTTACAGACTATGTGGGAAACTGATGTGTCGCATCCCAAGTCTGCAAAATTGTTTGCGAACTCAAATTTTGACAACTTGTTATAACTTAATTAACTCCATCGTAATTGGTCAAAATGAACAATTCTTTCACAGAACGGGAGCATAAAGGTTGTAGCTAAAACATTTTGTTGACATCAATTCGTTACTTTTTGTCATGAATATGTTAGGACGCTTGTTTTCAAAGAGCGTCAATAAAGTCGGCATAGGTAGCCCCCCGCCTTAAACTAAATCTTATAAAGTGTAGGATTGAACTGACCTATTTCCATGACCTAGTGACTTACTTAAAGATCAGTTGAGCCAAGGTAGTCATGTTTGGTATCAAACTAAAGCTTATGAAGTGTAGGTTTGAACTGACCTTCTTCCATGACTTAGTTGGTGACCTACTTCAAGACCAGGTGTAGGTTGAGCGAAAGTAGCCATGTTTGGTATCAAACTAAAGCTGATGATGGGTAGGTTTGAACTGACCTACTGACCTACTCCAATGGCCTACTGAGGTACTTAAAGCATTGGGGTCTAGGTAGTCATATTTGGTATCCAACAAAAACTTACGAAGTATTGGTTTGAACTGACCAACCATGCCTACTGCAATGATCTACATGTAGATCTCCTCCCCCACAGTTGGAGACATATAACAGAGAGATCGCTGGCGTTAGCCAGCTCTAGTTAAATAGGCCCTCTACTACATTTCTTTGCACTTGACAACTAATTCCGTGTATGTTGTTGCCAGTGACCTCTCTCTAGTCTCTCAATATCCAAGGGCGGTCTTCAAATTGACTGTTAAGTCAATTTCTAGTGTTTGTCATATTATCGCTGTTAATTGTCCAGGTGTAACAGGATAATAAATTCCCCTCCAAGAATAACCGCGCTTATCGTAAAAATAGAGCAGCAGAGTTCTAGCGGACCAGCACAATATAAGATTCTCCTGATTGGTGCTCAGTCAACCATGAATGGGTCCAGTAGGCATTGAATTCGACCGCAGCGACACCTATTGGTGAATAGACTGATAACTCCTATTTGTTTTGTGGACAGAAAATGCTACTATTTTTTTCACATCAGCTGCCGAATGAGCTCCGTTGCTGTCCAAGGCCTAGGCCAATCTGGGGATAACTATAGAGCGCAGCACATTGTCACCAGGTCCAATACAGTGGATGCCTTTCGTGTGGGAAATTGATCACGACCTGGATGTCACTTTCATTTCAACCACTAGTTACACCTATTGAGACAGTGGCTTATGGTCCTCATTGGGTGATGTCATTTTCGCACAAGAAATATCCCAATGCTTTGTGGTAAATACGGTAACTCGCACACTTGCAATTTACGCAGTTCTGTCACAAATGCATTAAGGTTTTCACCGACGCTTTCCGCGTCTGTGATGTTTCCATGCCAGCAGAGTTTCACTTAGAGCCGATTCCGAGGACGCCATAATGCTGAGTTCCTGCCACCTGGTGCCTACTACAGGTATTAGGCAAGTCATGAAAGTAGTGCTTATGTGCTCTCCTAGATGGCTCTCGATGTAACAGTATACGGTAAGGTGTTGTCCCACCGGCGGCATTGATGTAGTGGCACGTACTATAGGTCCGTTTGGCCAAAGGCTGGTCTTTACCGGAGGGTGGGGAGAGAGCGCCCTCTCCCGAACCGGGGGTCAGAGGCCTGCCTCCTCTGGGTGGACCTGTCATACGCTGGAGGAAGGGCCAAATGGCGGAGTGCGGTACGGGTCCAACACTACTTCCTGCACAAGAACAAGAACATTTACTGTTTACCATGTTTAACAGGTATCAGGACAATTGCCCCCGGACAAATGCCCCCCCCCCCCACACACACAATTGCCCCATAGGACAATTGCCCCCG
>NMRB01001704.1:109591-139280 GCA_002633025.1 Notospermus geniculatus | reverse complement strand
CAAGACAGAAATCGACACACAAGCTTGGACATCATCATACAAATGTATGATGATGTTTTGAACAAATGTATGATCGTGTAGACAGGCCTTAAGAAACGCCCAGTTCAAATGGCCTAATTTGAAAGTCTTTTACCAGTCTTGCCCCGCATACACCATGTATTAGTGAGAGAATAGGGATTATGGATAATAAAGACGTTTGAAATGGGTTTGTGGTAATTCTTCCCTCGAAGTGGTCAAGATATGGCCATACAAGTTGGGGGGCAAATTATAAAGGAACAAAAAAGTAATACCAACTTAGAAATGGTTGAATGCCAACTTTGCTATAAAATACATGAAGCTAAAAATACGTTCCGACCATTGACCTTTCCATGCATATAATCCTTTGAACCAGCTCAGGCCTGTAATGCGCAGTATTAGAGAGGATGCGCAGTTTTCCGACTCCGACTTCAACTACGAGAACGAATTGCAGTCCGCTGTGGACATCCTTAATAAAAACGATTTGATAGAAGTTTGCAAATCGTAAAATGCCATAACTCTGTGGCAGAATAATTTTGACTCGTAATCGTTAGTGCGCATAAAACCTAGCGTCCACTAGGGCGCGGACAAGACGCGGAACGCAAATTTAGCAATTCCGCATTCATTCCGCAACCTCGCCGCATATTCTTGAAAGATTCCGTTCACTGTCTTTATCATTCCTAAGCAGTTCCCGGCATTTCCGCGCGTTCGGGAGAGGGCGAAATTTCCGCATCCAAATTTTGATCGAGACCAAAATTTCGACGCGGAAATGAACCTCCCGACACCTTCGGCAACTTGTCTGCATTGTCGTGCGGACATCGTCAGGACATCCCGCCTTTCTGTAACACTTCTGCAAACGCTCCTGAAAGCTTCCGCGGTGCGGGCAGCTTCGCGAAGGCAAGCAGAAGCCACGCGGACTGTTTCAGGAAAGCGCGGAGCCGATGCAGATCAAAATAAGCGAGTGCGCGAAGCCGTCAAGACATTTGCGGACAAGACACGGAAAGGTCAACAGGTTGCGGCGTGGAGGAGTTTATGGCCGGTGTAACGTTTTTCAGTGTGGCCGTTTTTCCTAACTCCATGACGGCTAGCAGACATATGAGAAAAATCCAAATTCGGCGCAGAATTTATAACCTTGAATTATTTCCTCATATTGTCCGCATATCTACCCGATTGTCCTAGTCCATGATTTTACTTCTCCTGGTGTGATCCTAGATGTGTCCGCGCTGTCCTGCTACGATCAGCAGCATTTCGCGCCCTTCACGATTGCTTCCTGGGACACTCCCAGGTATGTCTGCAGAGATTCGTAGTAATGTCCCAGGAAACGATGATTCGCACACTTTTTTTCGCGACTGACGCGGAAAGGATGCCGAAATGGCATAATTTGCTTCCGCAACCCTTCCTAATCTTGTCGGCGCTCTAGTGGACGCCACCCATAAACCGCAAATATCGTAGTCGTCGTAGTCGTGTCTCAAAGTCGTAACGACTTGGATTACGACTTCAATATTCATTATTTATCCGCACTTCCGATTTATTAGGCAAATTTTTTCTGCCTTCAGTTTATGTTATTTGACGAATTGAAAACTTCTATCACATCGTTTTTATCAAGGGTGTCCATAGCGGACTGCAATTCATTCTCGTAGTTGAAGTCGGAGTCGGAGTCGGAAAGCTGCGCATCCTCTCTATTTGCAATAAAACGCACGACTAGCCCAAAAAAATTGGAGTGTCGACAAACTTTGGCGCAACACTCTAAACTGCATGAACGGCCTCGCGCTTTTACATGTACATGATCAAGATCATTGCGGTGACTTCTTGAAAACAACTTGCTTCCACTTCTTGCTCAAATCTTGCCAGAGCAATATTGATGGTACAGGTTTGTAAATAGAACAGAACTTGGGAGGCAATAAATTGCCTCAAGTTCTTGCAAGATCTTGACCATGTAAAGCGTGCATACACTTTTAGTAGGGCGAGGATTTGCCTAATTGTTCAAAGATCAGGCTTTAACACTGAACCGCTAGTCTGCCGTTGTTGGGGGACATCCTATATATCGCGGCATTATGTTTTTAGACGGTGGACGTTTGTTTTTCACATATTTCCATGCACTGTTGCAGTTATTGGCATATCTAGGAGCAAAGCCTACGTTCTAAAGGCTGCGACATGGTAATTGGGAGCTATTTTAGTTTGGACTGTAATAGGCGTCCTCCACCCAGAGATTTTTGTATGACTAACCAAATAAGCCTAATACACTGGACAAAAGCCTATGGTAGATTTCGACTCGTCTGGTGACAATAGTGAATTCCCATTCATCATGCATACTCATGTCATGCACCCGACCAACGCAAGCTAATGATAAACGTAAAGCTAGGAATTCACTGCCGATTGTCTGCTTTGCAACTTTTGCTTTGCCACCTGCTACCTGCGATTACGATCGCAAGGAACTGACATTGGTTGTTGACCGATTGCCGACTGAAATTGACCACATCTTTGGCATTGGTGGAAATCACGCCTACCAAGTCCAAGGCAACGCAAAATCAGCTTGAAAATCAATTGTGGGTTTCTAGCTTTACAGGTGTATCATTCAGAAATCTGGCTTGCAACTGTGGAGATTGTATGAAAATCTCCATGCCGATTTACCGGCGGTGATGGCATTCCGTTAACTCCACACCAACACCGCCGATTCAATCCAATGAAATTCGTGTCAGCCGCCACAGAGATCAACAGGGTGGCCAATCAGAGACTGCGTTACAGACACCGAAGGCATGTATGGTGCAACAGTGTTTACTTCTGGGTTCGGCTCTTGTATGGCGATGTAAATTCAAATCTGATTGGTCGAGATTGGGCTGTTTCATCAAGCAACCATTCCGGACGGTATGATGTATTTATGCAAAAAACAGCAATAAACAAAAAAAACTATTTTTTTCCTGCGATCTAGTTATTAGGCTATAATAATCGGACGAAAGTTTCTTCTTGGCAACAAATTTTATTAATTTGAAAAACAATCATGTCGTATTTGCAGTGGGGTGCAACACAAGAGCAGCGAACAGCGTTCCTGACAGATTTTCTTCTGGAGTGAGCCTGGGGTTTGTGGTGTGAGCCGTGCGAACTAAGCGCAAAACCCAGGTTAGCCTGGATGGAAAATCTCCCGATTTGACATCCTCTCCCACTCACACCGTTTGTGAGTGCATGAACAGGAGCAAGACCAAGCGCTGCTGTGGGTCAACTCCCTACGCAGTGTGAGCCGCCCCTTCGGTTTAACCGCTCTCCAAAACTGCTTCACTTCGTAGAATTTGCCGAGTTTGGTCAATAGATGGCGTCAGGGCCTGGTGCGAGTTTTATAGCCTATCAGCACGCTGCTTTCGGAACTCTTTGGCCCGTTGGCAACGGATGTTCTTTTGCTACCATGGCTTGATTCGCTCAGCCAGTGAAAAAGTGCCTCAGGCCAGCTTGGTTACGGGTGGCTGGGCGCTCTCCTTGGTCGACTCAGCGCCACCTGTTCACCAAACGCGGCGAATTTTGCAAAGTGAAGCAGTTGTGGAGCGGGTAAACCGAAGGGGCGCGGTACACAACTGGGAGTTTATGCTGTGGAGGATGTGATTTCAATGATTCGCTACGCCGACTGACAAGAATAGGCCTAGTTAGGTATCCGCCACTGCTGACGATTACGTGCGGCAGTAACTCCATGCATGCATGCACTGATCTTATCGTAGTCGTACGTAGTCGTCAGTAATCCGTGGCGGATACCTAGAGACGTTCAGTAGGTCAGTAGGCCTACACGTAGAGCGTTTCATTGGGGGGATTTGTAAACCTTCCGACAACATGCGGACAGCCAAAGCAAGGAAATTGTACATTGTTGGTTACTGAATTTCATGTTAGACGAGTTGATATAACAAGCCACCAACAAACAAGAGCTTTGTACATGTATGTAAAATGGCAATGCCTCCGGCATACACCACATTTGTTATTCATTTTGAGCAATTGCTTTGAGTGTGGAATGCACAGGTCTGTGGATCCTCTCAATGATGGGCGGGGGGACTTTGGGCAAATTGCTTAAATTTCCTAATGATATAGCAGTCCCATTAAAACTTCCAATTATGCAAGTATGCAGGAAGGATATCTAGGCCTATTAAAACTGGTCACAGAGTTTCCCCTGTAAACACTCTAATAGCCTTCTGTTCGGGAAGGATACAGCAGCTGTTTATTTCCCCTTTAAGTTCTACAGTACTAACGATGAAGCTTTGTTTCCTATTCTCCCTTTAAGGGTTATGAAAAGTGACTCGAAATCTCGAAATTTTGACGCAAAAAGTCAGACTAACTGCACACAAAATTGAGAAAAAAAGTCTCGGGGCTCCTCGGGAAGCATCAGAAGAAGGGCCTCCGAGCCTTATTTTCTCAATTTTGTGTTGGGTTAGTCAGATTTTTTTGCGTCAAAAATTCGTGATTCCGAGCCACTTTCCTGGGGCCACTTTTCACAACCCTTAAGTTTTTCTTCGGCAACATCGAGGAAACTTTGGTTATCCGATGCAACTTAAGCCCATTCCTCAAGGTCATCATTTGGATCAAAGTTTCTGAATATACCAGTTCAGGGCATACCCGGCTTTTTCCTGTTCGCCCTTGTCAGCGTCAGAAACTGATCAAGATTGTGACCGTGTGGAATGGGCAATAGCCCTATGCCGTACTTCAAATTTGGTTTTCCGTACTCGAAAGTGCAAGCCAATAAGGATGTTTGCCTTATTTGTTGGTTTTGCCCTGAGTGCACAATGTATGTTTGGAGTTTGTTTCATGTCAAGAGATCGAATTTGTGAAAAAACTACCGGTATTTCAGGGCTTGAAATAAGCTGTGGCCATTTACTAAAACACCCTTACTGGCCCTCTAAAGTGTCCAGGGCCATGGCTGGCTGACCCTAGGCCTATTGTGTGCCTTCATTTGATTGATGTAATAATGAACTGGGTCAGCTGAAGTTGGCCATCCATGACCTTGGACAAGAATCATTTTAGAGAGCCAGTAAGGGTGCTTTGGAAAATGGCCACAGCTTATTTCAAGGCCTGCCTTGATGCAACGGCTGTGCTATGACGGGTTATGAAGAAAAATGGGTGTAACCTCTATCAGCGTTTCTGTGTTGAATATTACCCTATTGAACAGTCGTCTAGCTACTGTCATTACGTTGCCAACGAAGAAATAATGAAAGACGGGGAACATTGGCAGATGTTACACTGGCGCAGTCGGAAAAAATTGGGACTTTTGGCAAAAAACAGGACTGAAGACCTGGGGTAGCCGCATAGAAATTCCGCCAGTGCTTCGACAGCCTATCGGTGTTAAAATGCATGGAAAAATGTACAGCACTATCGGCAGACGGGCTCCGCTAGCGCTAGCGGAGTTTCTATGCGGCCACCCCTGGTCCGACCGCACAGAAAATCCGATAGTGCTTTCGGTGCCTATCGGCGATTCATGGGAAAAGGCGTTATAACACTGCCGATAGGCGCCGGCAGCACTATCGGACTTTCTGTGCGGTCGGCCCTGGACCGACGGCACAGAAAGTCCGATAGTGCGCCTATCGGCAGTTATAACGCATTTCCCCATTAACTAAACTGCCGATAGGCACCGAAAGCACTATCGGAATTTCTGTGCGGTCGGCCCTGGTTGGATTCAAATGGATATCGCAGACTGAAAGTGGTTATGCTAATCTACCACATGGACGGATAGGTTAATGGTACATTAGCCCTAGGCGTTTTTTCCTCATCAGAATCGCTTTTGTTTTTCGCCGACTCACCTGACAAGATATCAACTGATCCACCTTCTTTTCCACTCTGAGGACATTGCCATCCAAGGTATTAAGCCGCGTTTCGTAGTCCCCCATGGCTTCACGACGTCTTCAAAAGTTCTCGAAGACTTCCCAGTTCGAAAAGTGTAGTAATTTCAAAGTTCAGTGGTCAAAAATATCACTCATTCGTTCGCGGAAACGTCACTCCCTTCCGTCGCTGTGGAATTCGTCAGGAGTCGTCAAGACTGTGCCCAGCCCTGGTTTATAGAACCCGGAATGGAGAGCATTTGCATTTGAATAAAGGGCGTTCTGCGTGACTGACACACGAACAGGTTTAGGCCACATACAGATTGTTCGATTTCTCTGGTAAATCCGCCAGTAGGCCTTTATAAATTGCTTGCGCAGTTTAGGTACAATGGCGGTCCATTCATGATCGGTTGTAGGCCCATACTTTGTGATAAAGTGCATTGTCCGAGAATGTGTGCGGAAGGTTTCGTACTATAATGAGCACTGGCTTTTTAGTTTTCAGGGTTGTGCATTGCCGTTGAAAAGTAATGAATGATTCTACAAAAGAACATTCCAAGGTCGCGCCCTAGGTCAAGCAGCTTGTCCAAGTTACCCCGGGAGGCCTACGGAGTGACCACATTGTCGAACGTGCGACACGACAAAGAAGTTCGGTCAATGAAATTGACAAGTCCGATGTCATTCGGGCGGTTTGCTATTGGTGTTTCATTCGCGGGCTTTGCGACTCGAAAATTCACTCCTGCGCTGTCTTTGCCTACATTTCGGTACACAACATATGCCTACACTGTATCTATGGCACGACATGTATTTGAATGGTGACATAAACCCCATTTAAAAAGGTGTGTGAACGGACTTCCCATAATAATACAGGCATTCACACTGTGATCTTCGTAGGCATATACGGATTACACGCGGAGGTGAACACAAGTGTTATAACTAGTCTTATAGGACGACAAAGAAAAAGAATTGAACTTCTTAAACTGGCCAGGATTGCCTCGGCCTACAAGCCTTTTTCGGGAGTCCTTTGCAGTCAATGCAAACATAGTTTTCTATAGAAAACTATGTTTATGCATTGTTTATGCTATGTTTATGCATTTTCCCGCCCGAAAAAGGCTTGTAGGCCGAGGCAATCCTGGCCACAGTTTAAGAAAACATTTCCACCCGGGTGGAAAACATTTCCACCCGGGTGGAAATGTTTTCCACTTGGAAATACTTTCCACCCGGGTGGAAATTCGAGAAAAAATACAATAATGTTCAGAATATTTTAATGTGGACAAAAATATATACATGGCATGTTTGGGCCACCGTATTTACCAGTTGTTGTTACAAATAAAACGGGTTGTTTTTGGTTCACTTTGGACAGACGCGAACAATCCGCTTTAAGTGGAGCATCATAAAATGCGGAACGACATGACACTGCGGAGGAGTTTGGACGATACAACCTCGTTCCCAGAGTGTTCCTCTTTACCAGCCGGTGTGACAGGAATTAAAGTCCTCCAGGAATCTAAGTCCGATTTTTCAATGAGGGTTTAGGATAAGGGAATAAGAAATGGAAAATAAGAAGTGGGAAATTTTGGAACTTTGCGCGAATTTTTCAGTTTCTCAAATTGGAAGAAATTTTTTCCCATTTTCCCATTTTGACATTTTTGTCTGACTTTTCGGGCTATTTCTCAAAATGAGTCAGTATAGTGGGGACACTGTGCTGACCAAAATAAAGCTCTCAACATTCAACATGATCGACCATTCATTTTCAACATGATCTTGACTGTAGAATGTCAGTTAGGCCGCCCCTCCTCCAGAACAGCTTGTATGCCGTTAGTTGAGAGACGCATTTGCAACACTCTTCATGAGAAGTCAATAGACTCTCTCAACTACCACACCAGGCAGCTGCCAATCAGTCAGTTATAAAACTCATTCATAGATGTCGTTGTCACCGAATCAATTAAATTCCGAATTTTACCGAATACTCCCGAAGTACTCTTTGATCACGTGACCTGAATGTATGCATGCAGGTACATGTACAAAGAATGTACACACACTCTACACTACAGAGCAGTCATGTTGATGTTCAGTAGATTTCAGCTCAGACGCTAAATAAATGGCTCTCTAAAACAGGTAAATTGAGCCAGAAGTACGATGTGGCGATGTTGTATGTTAGATCATAATCAGGGCTGTCAGAAAATGGTTTGCATTTGATGGTTGCATGCACTGAGCGTGTTTTTTTCATTCAACAAAAATTTCCAGTCCAGTCGGTCGTCTCTCAGTCTCTCGGGTCGGCCTCCTCGGCGTGCAGGCACATTGATGCACTGCGGGGTGCTGTAGGCTGAAGCCCGCGGATGTCAAGTCGGATGTATCGTCTGTGTCATCATCAGCTGAGCCGTTTGAGTTGACAGAATGTTTATATAGGCCTGTCTGTGACTGATGCCTAGGCCTGGGCCTACTACTAGCAAATTTTTCACTCTGGTCTGCAGTCCCATCCATCCCACCCAGGCCCAGCACATGCACAGCAGCAGCTGACCCAGTCCCAGCAAAGGCCCAACATGCCCTGCCCCTGCCCCACACACACAGGCAGGAAGACTGACAGTGTCAGTGTCTGTGTGACTGTCTGTGGAGTGTGGTGTNGGGGCCCCCCCCCCCCCCCCCCCACTAGGTAGGAAGGCCCCACATACACATGCCACCCTAGGCCTAGATAGGCCTAGGCCAAATATTTGCTTCACTTTTCACTTATTTCAGGCATGTCACTTTTCATTCAATAAAGATCAATTTAGGCCTAGGCCTATCATGCCTAAACATTGCCCATAAATAACGGGAGACCCAGTCCGGTTTTCAGCCATCTCCTAGCACCTGGGCCTAAAAGAAAAGATCTTAGCAGAAATCAGATTTAGCATGAGAATAGTTCCCTTGTCATTTGTGACCCTCCACAGCAAAACCAGTCGCATGTTGCTCGGAAGGTGAGCCGCAACAAACTAAGATGACACCAGAAGAGAGGAGAATGGAAGAAATTATTTCAGATTTCATAACAGACAGACAACATTGAAATGAAAACTGACAAACATTTGGTCTCAAACTGCCAAGATACATGTAAGACTAGAGCGACATGCGACTGGTTTTGCTGTGGAGGGTGGGTCACATTTCATTCAGGATTTACTAGAAATCATATCCCATCATTGCATGTCTTCAGGTGCTATGGAGGGCATTGGGGGCGAGCGGGTGGGAAACTCCAGTGAGCTTGTTGAAAAGGTGAGTATGAAGACATGGAAACATCAAGATGTCAAGTGAGCGTAAGTTGTATTCAAGTTGTACCGTACCCTCCGTGATATGATACAGGGTAACAGCGCCTAATTGACAGCCTGATTCATATTGAGTCATAGTTTTCATAAGGTTTACATGTACTTTTACCCTTCCTTCGTATGAGTTGGACAGTTCAATCAAGTCCTGCTCGGACTTGATAAATCGAAAAAGTGATGTTCTTCTTTGGCCAGTGACACAGGAGACCACCACAGGCATGACAGATCATTGTACATGAAGGTTCTTTTCTTTTAGTTCAAACAAAACCGCTCAGCGCTGCATTCAATGAAAAAGGCCCTTCAGATCAAACACCTCAAGTTGTTGGCACCGGGTCTTCCAGAATCTAGGAAGTCGGCAATAAAATTGGACATCCAACAATCGGAGGAACAATTGGAAGGTGCTACAGAAGATATCAGCAGACTTGAAGATGAGCTTAAAAAATTGGGTGTGACTGTCCCAGCACAACATGTTGAGGGCAGTGAGGAAGCCAGTTCAGGTAGGTCTTCGTCAGTTTATTAGTTGGCAGTGTGCATTTGTT
Source organism: Notospermus geniculatus (assembly GCA_002633025.1). NCBI lineage: Eukaryota > Metazoa > Nemertea > Pilidiophora > Heteronemertea > Lineidae > Notospermus > Notospermus geniculatus. The sequence continues at coordinate 129,659 of NMRB01001704.1, read as the reverse complement.
TATCTGGCTGGATGAAAAATAGAATGCATTTTCTTCCAAATCTTTATGCAGTGCCAAGTACAAAATATGCGGATTATGCCTACAGAATGGCCTCCACACCTCACAGGTGAGGAGGACATATTTATTGGTTTCGGTGGATTTCTTCTGTGGATCTCATTTGAGATGTAAAATTTATGCAATGTAGGAGAAAACCAGAGCTGCTGGAGAAAAATCCGTGCTAATGTAGGAGAAAACCAGAGCTGCTGGAGAAAAATCCGTGCTAATGTAGGAGAAAACCAGAGCTGCTGGAGAAAAATCCGTGCTAATGTAGGAGAAAACCAGAGCTGCTGGAGAAAAACCCGTGCTAATGTAGGAGAAAACCAGAGCTGCTGGAGAAAAACCCATGCTAATGTAGGAGAAAATCAGAGCTGCTGGAGAAAAACCTGTGCTATCCAAGGGCGGTGCTGACTTTACTTCATAGTTATGGCTGTTCCCCATTTCCCTGAAAGTTTTCTGGAGGTTCCCTCCATTTGTCATGTTTGTCCTCCCTCACTTGCCATGCCATTCATGGTAAACTGAGATTGACCTAGAATTTAAAAGTCTGCGTTAATTTTAGGTCCACCAAAAGATGTGTTATCTAGGAGGGTGTCCGTAAGTCCAACCTTCGGTATGTCATGCAAGCCCGAGTATTCAGCATGTTCAGAACAATGCGATCCACAAGTTCATCCTGGAATGAGCCAACGTTAGTGTCTTCCTTACTTTGACATGTGGTTAAGTGTGTGTTAAGTGTCTACATGAGGGAAGTTTTAACATTGTTTCCCAGAAACAGTGATAAAATGGCCAGTAGTTGGTTCTGGGAAAGTTTTGATTTATCAGTCCTTTTAGCTATCATCTTCCTTGAAGAATTCTGATCAGCACCTGATTTCTGAGCTCACTATGCGTGTGTAGAAATCTTGGAAATGGCCGAGAAATGGGTTTTAAATATCAACATGATCGAAAAATGAACTACGGATTGGCAAAGTAAGGGCTAGAAATTACATGAAGACAATGAGACTTTTTGTGTATGGACTAAATGTATTTTGCGAGTATTCCTGAATTTGGGTGCGAAAAGCCTTTATTTTGGGCTTATGCCAATTCTAGGGGCTGTTTAACGGCCCCAGTGGCCTGCAGTCGTTTAATTCTCCATTCTTTCTGCGACACTCTGCACATCATTTAACTACATGTACACATGTACTTCCTTCCTTACTTACCCGGTAGACATGGTTACAGGTTAGTTAATATCTTTCACTGACTTCCACATGAACAGTGTTATAACTACCGGTACATGTACGGTACATGCCTGTATTTTTCTTTACTTCAACATGTGGCCACTGTTACTACCCTATATACCTGACCCGGTAACTGTGGGTAAAAAGTCATCTCATGGTTGTCTCATGACAGCAAAATCAGTTGGAATGCGCTGAAAGAAGACCCAAGATGACACCAGAGAACAAATTTACAGAAATGGACGAAGTCAAATTTCACAATGGGCAGACAATGCTGAAATCAGCAATCAGTCCACCTTGGGTCTTTTTCTGAGCATATTCCGATTCGTTTTGCTGTCACGGGTCACAAATATTTGTTGGGCAAAGCTCTGGGACTCACATTCTGAGTTTGAGTTGGCCGGGGAGTTGGGTTTGGGCACTGGAGACCACTGAAGACGAGAGTACCTTCAAGTTCAAGAAGCAGCATAGAATGAATTAAAATCTGTCAGATGTCATGTGTCAGACTTTGTTTTTCCTCTGTCACAGCTTTAATTGGAAGGCTGCCTGCTAGTGTATGTCACATTGTCACTTGATATACTTTAATTGAGAGCATCCTCAAAGCATCAGCAGAAATATTGATGCATGGTGTAAAAAATGATAAGTATACTGAAGTAGGTCACTAAGACAACTGCCAAGACATGCAAGAGTCTATTTATGATAGTTTGTGGGCGGAGATATTACTGGGCTATTTCCATGAAATTGAAGTGGTTAAGTTGAGATAACGAACCGCTTTATCAATGTGAAAGTAAGATTTTAGGTCAGATATTGAATACATGTATGAAGACATGACCCCCACAATAACTCTTAACAAGCATCTACATGCATGTAGGCGATCAGATAAATCATGTGTAATTTTAAAAAATTGACACAGACAATTGTGTACAAGGTAGAATTTGGCAAAATCAACGAAGTGCTTCCGTGTCCAAAAAAAGTCAAATTTTTGGGATCCACCAGAGGAAGTTATTGAGTTTCCCTTGCGCTCTGCCAGTGACTCTCAGTAGGACTCATTATTTGACGTTGCTGTTGAATCACTTGTCAAATTGTGTGAATACTGGCTAATGATTCTACCTATTATTTTTAGGTCAAAACCAGCCATGTCAAGAAGGCAGACAAAACACTTCCGGTCAACGTTCAGTGTCGAGTTCAAGTAAGGATTCCCGCTCGACCGCTGAGAAATCTTCCACCGACTCACAACACCGGACCAGCAGCACCGGACCCGACCAGCAGCACCAGACCAGTGTGGATCAGCAGCACTTGGTCGCCTCACCAGGTGCAACTGCCCAAATAAAGGACGAACAGCCAGAAGAAAGGAATGTAGGGCATCAAAGTCACCTTTCGAAAACGGTAAAAACTGAGCCTACATGTAGGGAGTATGATGAAGAGCGTTTGTCATCTCCTCTGGAAACCAAACACAACCAAATGTCTTTGTCTGATGTTAAATCTTCCAGAACTAGTCCATGTCTTCATAGTCCCATCGACTCCTCTGCCCAAAGTTCTAGTAAAACCGGTCTCCAGTGTGCTGATGGTGCCATTTCTCATGGGACAGTCCGTTTCAAGTCCGAGATTATTGAACCGACAGATGCTATTGAGCGATTGAGCTCAGTAAATCACTCTCTCCAAGTTGAGGTGGATAGGTTGAAGTCGCGAGTGAACGATCTAGTCACTGAGGTCAAGGTCAAAACTGACGCCACCAAGAAAGCAGAAGAAATGGCCGAGGAGTACAGAACCCAGTTAGCCACACTGAACACGGGCACGAGAAATTTGGAGAAACTGGTGCAAGATGCTGCATCTGCGAGAAACCAGCTCCAGTTACAGGCAAATGCTCATATCGATCAGTTCAATAGATTAAAACAAACAGAGGCGGAGTTAGAACGCTGTAAAGCGTTGATTGACATGCAGAAATCTCAGGAATTAGAAAACGAAAAGCTCAAGAAGACGATGGCACTTATTCAAAAGGACAATGCCGAGAATGGCAAGTTGGTGAAGAAACTTAAGGAACAATTACACAGTGAGACGCTCCAGCGAACGCGTACTGAGAAGAACAGTCATGATGCGGAGAAGAAGCTGGATGTTGCAAAACACGAGTTTGACGTCTTGAAGGGGAAGATGGACTCGAAGTTGATGTTGATCCAGAGCTTGGAGGAAAGAGTTAAGTCCACACAGAAACAGAATATGATGAAGGAAGGTGATTTGAAAGTGATCAAGTCAAAATTACACCAGGCTGAAAATGAGGTTAAATCGTTGACCAAAAAGGCGGCTGAACTGGAGACCTTGAAAGCAGAGAAAAAAGATGGTGATGAAGTTATAAGGAATCTGACGCAGAAGTTGGAATTGAGGGAAAAATGGAGCAAAGAACTTGAAAGAGAAAAGAAGGATTTGGAGTCTAAGGTTAAGGAACTCACAGAACTTTCAGAAATGTTGAAAAAGAAGAATTTGGAGTCCAAGGTTAAGGAACTCACAGAACTTTCAGAAATGTTGAAAAAGGAGAACAACTCAGTAAAGCAGCAGTTAAAAGACGCGAAAGACAAAGAGCGCGGACAGCTTGGGGTGTTAGCTGAGAAAAACATGTTGCAGACACAGAATTCCAAATTGAAAGAGGAAAAAAGTCATTTGGAAATTGAGAAACAGGCTCTAAAGGAAAAGGTGGACAGTTTAGCAGGATTGTTAGAAGAGTTTGACCTCTTGAAGGGGAAGATGGACTCGAAATTAATGTTGATCCAGAGCTTGGAGGAAAGAGTTAAGTCCACACAGGAACAGAATGTGATGAAGGAAGGTGATTTGAAAGTGATCAAGTCAAAATTACACCAGGCTGAAAATGACGTAAAATCTTTGACCAAAAAGGCAGCTGAACTGGAGACCATGAAAGCGGAGAAAAAAGATGGTGATGAAGTTATAAGGAATCTGACGCAGATGTTGGAATTGAGGGAAAAAGGGAGCAAAGAACTCGAAAGAGAAAAGAAGGATTTGGAGTCCAAGGTTAAGGAACTCACAGAACTTTCAGAAATGGTGAAAAAGGAGAACAACTCGGTAAAGCAGCAGTTAAAAGACTCGAAAGACAAAGAGCGCGGGCAGCTTGGGGTGTTAGCTGAGAAAAACATGTTGCAGAGAGAGAATTCCAAATTGAAAGAGGAAAAAAGTCATATGGAAATTGAGAAACAGGCTCTAAAGGAAAAGGCGGACAGTTTAGAAGGATTGTTAGAAGAGTTAAGTGAGACGATAGTTAGCGTTGACACTTTGAAAAGTAGCAACGCGGCCCTGATGGAGAAGACTGCTAGCCAGTCACAGGCTTTGATCGAACTTGCAGTGGAGAAGTCAGAAAGCGTTGATGCATTGGTGAAATTGAGAGCTGAGCATGAGGCTTGTTTAGAAACGATGAAATCGTTGACGAACGAGTCGGATTTATTTCAGCGGGAAAAGATGGCGGAAATCGCATCCCTGTGTAAAGAACTGAAAGTAGTCAAAGCCAGGAATGTTGATTTGGCGAGAGTGATTTCTGGTAAGGATGAGGAAGTGAGAGGGGCGAAAGAAAAGGTATCATCTTGGGCTCGTCAAATTTCCAAGTGTGGTGAAACAGTGAAAGACGTTGAGCGCAAGTTAGGAGATGCCAAGCGAGAATTGGAAACGAGGACAGCCGAGTTGGAGAAGGAGAAAAAAAGGAATGAGGAGCTAGAAAATCAACTAAAGAAACAGAAAAACTTGCTTGATACCAAAACTACCGAGTGGGAAATGGAAAAGAAACTTCACAAGGCTAAGTTTGATCGGTTGATTACGCTGGAACAGGCCCTGGAGGAAGCTGAACGTGAAATTGAACAGCTCGAAATCAAGTACAGGGATCGTTTGATGACTGCTGAAGAGGACGTAAACAAGTTGAAACGTGAGAAAGCAGACGTCGTGAAAAAGATGGAGATTTGTCAGTCGGATTTGGGGAAATTGAAAGTTGAGAAAGTAGAATGTGCCAAAGTGTTGCAAAAGCAGACCACCGAGTTGGAGAAGGTTAAGAAGTCGTTGCGGGCCAGTCAAGCCAAGTTAGAACTCGAGCAAGTGTTCCTGCGGGAATCCCGTGCGAGTTTAGAGGCCGAGCAGGCATCGCTGGAGGAGTGTAAGTCAAAATTGGATGCCAAGACTAACGAACTGAACGATTGTCAATCAAATTTAGAAAAGGAACAAGCCTTATCGAAAGAACTGACAACTCTGAATAAGATCCTTCAGAAGAACGTGGACGATGCTCTTATGTTTATGAATGACTATAAGGAAAAATACCAGGCGAGTGAGGCGAGGTTTGCCCTCATGCGCATGGCGTCTTCCAGTGATTACTGTACTGGTTCTGACAACAGCTCGGGGAGTTCACCGGTGTTAGATTCAGGTGATAATGTGGCTCCTAGTCTCGGGCCAGGTGATTCGAAGGCTCTTGATTTGACTGTCAGTAATGACTTACCTGAAAATACTCAACTTGTTGATAGCTCATTTGGTGCAGGGGGTCAAAGTTGTGAAAATGTGTCAGATGATGAAGTCCGGAATAAGGGAGACACTAACTTGGTCCAGGAATTGAATAAAGAACTGACCATTGTGCAAAATGAGAACCATTATTTAGAACATTGTTTGAAAGATTTGGAGAAGGAGGATGCCGATTGCCAAAAACGTTGCCGTGAGTTGACGGAATTGAATTTGAATCTAGTCAAGGAAATGAATTCGTTTCGTGCCAAAGTTGAGGAGTTGACGAGTAAAATGTCGTCGGAATCTTGTGGTGAAGTGTCTGCGTCAGAAGCAGACGTTAAGGTGTGTGTGAAACAGGAAGATAGACTGATTACAGGAGATGCCAAAGTTGATGGAGTGGTGTGTCAAGGGTGTGAAAGTTTGAACGAAAAGTTGAAATCGATGGAGGAGAAATCGACGGAGTTGAACGAGAATTTCCAGGCGGACTTGTCTAAAGAAATTGTCGAGAGAGAAAAGTTGAAAGAGCGGTTTTCGGAGTGTGAGAAAATCAAAGAACAACTGGAGAAAGAAAAACTGCAACTTGAGGCCCGCGTTCAGACTCAGAGTGATGCTGACCATGAACTAGCCCACTGCCGGTTGCGGTTACAAGGCGAGCGAGAACGATCCCGTCAGCTGAATGATTTGTTGCAGAGGGAACACGAGGAATTAGAGAAATGTCGCAAAGAGCGGGACACGTTAGATGCCAAGTTGAAGGATCGGATGGATGTTGAGAAACAGTTGGAAAAGGACAAGCAAACACTTTTGATGGTCGTGAAGGAGACTCGCATCGATACTGAGAGTGAAAATGAAAAGTCGCCAATTTCAAAGAAAAAAGCGAAGAAGGACCAGCGGTGTGTGGCAGCCCCAGATTTCGAGTCGAACGCTGAAGTTCGTGAGTGGTTGGAGGAGCAGCAAGAGCGCCATCTTGCGAATCCCGACGAGACCGGTTCCGGCTGTGACAAGTGTTCAAAGGTACTGATGTCCATTTCTGATTTGGAAGAAGAAAAGCAGGAGCTTCTGGAGTCGTTAGCGGAGATAAATAAGGCATACGAGCAGCTGGCTGCAGTGAAGAAAGAGGATACTGGGACGAATCCTGTTGTCAAAGTCGAGGCTAAAGTGGGGAAGCGAAGTCTGCGATCCAAGTCTGCCAGTGGTCCTGCCTTAAACGAGAGAGTAGAAAAATTAGATGCAGAGTTGCAGTCTATGCGGGTTAAATTGGAGGCCATGACAGAAACTAAGCGCAAATCAGAGGAGTCCGTAGCCGAATTACGCCGAGAATCAACGAAATATCGGCGGAAGATCGAAATCACCGAGAGAGATTTAGCAGATGCGGAAGAACGGTTGAAGTCAACGGAGGAAGAGCTGGAAATTAAACAAGATGATAATGCGCAACTCCAGCTAAATCTCGGTTCAGAGATTGATCGTGTTAGAAATCTGGATGAACGTTACAGAAAGTTAAAAACTAAGTTAGAAAGCAAGGATTTGCTGATTGAGGATCTCGCTCTTGAGCTTAAAGGTGTGAAATCCAAGTACACGCAACAAGCTTTTGATTTGACAGATGCGAAGTCGGCGCTGCAGCACGAGCAACGAATAGTCACCGATCTCAAATACCATTTGAAAAAACTTTGTTCGCATTGTTCGGATTCAAATATGCCGCGGGCTGAAGACGTCAATGATTTGAAGCAGTATTTGAAGAACATGGACTCCATTCCAGGATTGGGTGTAGAAACTTCAGACGGGATTCCTCAGTTGGTGGAGGGTTATGAGTCCAGTGAAGATGAGATGGAGGAAGTCCGATCGATCCGCATCAGCAGTCCGCGGAACATCCAACACGTTGATGAAACTCTGCACGAGAAGGACATTACCGAGCTGAAGAAGCACAATCGAAAATTGACAGAACTTTATCAAATGCAGGAGCAGGTCATTGAGCATTTGTCAAAGGAGAAACTAAAATTTCAGGATATGGTGTCGCGAGAATGGCAAGAGAATCGGGAAAAGAAGGATGATACTAAAAACTGTGATAAACTAGATAAAGTGGAAGAGCGACAGCAGCAGCAGAGTGGAGAGAGGACTGTGACCAGATCTGAGAACCAGAAAACATCGGGGTCGAGTGGGGATGTGCACGACAGATTGAACGAGGCTGAAAACACCGTGAAGAATCTTCGTGGGCAGCTTCAAGTTGAGCGTCTGGCTCTGAAGTCTTTGAAAGACGAGAAGCGTGGTTTGGAAGAGAGCTTGGAGAAGTCTGAAAATGAAGTGAAGCATCTCCGCTTCCGTCTGCTTGATTTGTCTAAGAGCGAGTGTGAGCAGAAGATGGAGTATGCACTCCTGCAGGGTGATGCGAAGCTGTGGGCGTCTGAGAAGGAACGTCTCCAGGAGGTGTTGGCAGTCTCCAGAAACGAGGTTAAGGCCCTGGAGTCGTCTGTAGTCACTCTCCAGGCTACAGTTGACAACTTGAGGAAGGAGGCTGTGGCGTCGAGACAAGGATGTGCGACGTTGAAAGACGAGGAAAAGGTGTGGCAGTCAGAGAGGCGACAACTCGTCATGGACCTGGAGGTGGCAGAAACAGAGCGGCAGAAATTTTGCGTTCAAATTGAAAATCTGATGAAATTGGTGAAAGTTGATGAGAAAAAGATAGAGCAGTTGGTGAAGCAAGGTCAAAATCTGCAGAAAAGTGAACTGGAGCTGAAACGCCAGTTGCATGTGACGGAAGCAGACGTGAAGGATAAACAAGAGAGGATTGTCCTCTACGAAGAAGTTTTGAACCAGGTCAAGAACTATAACATTACGAATAACCTGAACCAGCAGTTAGCAGCTGCGCAGGCAGAGAAGCGTCAGTTGCTGAAGGCTCTGTCCGAAAAGGAGAAGGAGCTAGCCGTGATGGATCTCGACATGAAACAACAGGCTGCAAGCTTTAAGGAGACATTGGAGGCGAAGGAGAACTCACTTCTGAGTTTGCAGAATGGCATAACGATTCTTACTAAGCAGTTGAATAGCAGCAGGGCTAAGTCTGTCGCACTCTTGCAGGCAATACAAGAGAAGGAAACTGAAGTCAGGGATGTTACAAAGAAATTTGAGGCACAGGTTACTGAACGCGAAGACGTCATTACTTCATTGGAGAAGAAGATCAAAGAATTGGAACACAGTTTTGAAATGTTGAAGAACGAACATGATATAGCCAACGTCACCAAGGCCTTAGATGAGCATCTGGTTGCAGACTTGAGGCGTGATTTTGAAGTCATGGAGCGCAAGGTGGCAGAGATAAAATTCCAGAACACGGAATTGAATATGAAACAGGCGGAGTTGGCCGATAAGAATTTTGAGTACTTGACGAAGATTGAGAATTTAGAGAAGACAGTGATGTTGAAGGATGGAGTTGTGGAAGCCTGTAAGGAACAGTTGCTCCTCGTGTCAAACCAGTTGGACTTGGTCTACGGTAGCTCGGATGGTGGAGGTCAGCGTGGTGGGTTGGAGAGTCTGGCAATAAAACAAGCCGAGTTGAACGAGTGGGAGGAGAAGTTGGCAGAGAAGGAAATGCAGGAGCAGAAACAACTGGATGCTTTGAACCTGAAAGAAAAGGAACTTGAAAAGCAGAAAAGAGCTTTGATGAAACACGACGCCGATTTGAAGAGGCGAGAATCGTCTGTGAAAAAATTAGAAAGTGAGATCAGGTCAAAGGTCAACGAACAGAGGAATGGCTGCTTGTCGAGAAGGGAGGAGTACAATGCGCTGCAGTTGAGGGAGGAAAAGTTGAACAAAAGGGAAGCCGACTTGGTCGCGCGGGAGGAGCTTCTGAACGGATGTCATTTGGAAATCCAGGAGTTGGCTGGCGCTGTCACCAGGTTGGAAGGTGATGTTGGGACTCTGAAAGAAAGTTTGTACTCGAAAGAAGCGGCATTGGTGACCTCGAAGCAGACGTGTAGTGATTTTGAGAAGAAACTGAAAGAGAGAGAGGATGAGTTGCAAACGGAAAGACAGAAGAACAAACTAAGAAATGGTGCTCAGAAAATGAAGTCAGTGAAAACGATGACCGACTTTAAATTGGATGACACTCCAGCCAACATTGCAATACCTGTTTCAGAAAGTTGTGCAATTTCTGTGTCTCCGACGGAAAGTTCCAAATGCACAGCAACTCAGACTGCCAGGAAGAAATTCGTTGAGAATTTCTGTTGCAATTGTGGGCTGTTTTTGGAACCCAACACTGCCTCAAAACGGTCTGGCGTAAACAAAACAGATGTGCAAAATTCCCAAGAAGACACTGCCACCCTCGAAGTATCATCCCCTCCTGTGGTCAATCACCAGAGGACACCAGATGTGCCGGAAGTCTCCCTTAATCCTGAGACAGTCTTCCTCCTCACTGAGGCACCGGAAAATGGTATGACGACTTCTCATGCCAGTGAAATGATGGTTGAAGCTGTTGCTTTAGTACCTTATGAAACCACCTCCGACGAAGCTGATGTTGATGTGCTGCAGGGTACCCGTGCCATAGCTGTGTATGAGGAAGCAGTACTGAAAGAAAAATTTGAAGACTTGAAGTCCAGCCTCATGGACCTGAAGACTGACATAAAGGACAGGGACGCGTGGTATAAAAGATGGGTGAGTTGGCTAAATTGTAAAGTCGGATGACACCTCTACCGTTGTTGATATCAGACTATAAACCCAAACTTTTTAAAACTTTCTTCAGTGCTGCATAGATGTCATTTTAGTGTGATAAGCATTCCTGGAAGTCACTTTCTTCAGTGTTGCATAAATGCCATCTTGTCCTGCTAAGCATTCCTATCCTCCTACTCTCGCTCAATCCGTGGAGGGAGCGTAGTTTGAAGGGTGAAGTGACCGTAGGACTTGATATGTCAAGATGCGTAAATGCTAATTGCAACAAATTTTTCTTCAAATTCTTTGTTGTGATATTTCAGCTCAATACCATTAAAGACCTTGAAAACGAAGTGAAAAGAATTGTCTCAAACCTGACCAGTGACATCAAGACTCTTGACACCAAGTTAGCAGACGCTGTGCGGGAAACCCCTGAGCTGAAGGCGAGCATCGCAGCCATGGAGAAGTACCTGACAAGCGAACGTGGTGCCCATGGTGAAACGAAGAAGAAATACTTGAGTGAGACACACCTTACGAAGTGGCTTGAAAAGCAGGTGCGTAGGACAAGTGATCAACCTTGGTCTTATTGTCTACTATGAATTACGCTCACCCTCAGCGTCCTCTAGCGGCGAGCGCCCCCTATAAATTCAGGGGACTCAGTCAGGCTGTTCATTCGGTATTTGGCTCCCTGGATGGAATGGCGAGGGTAAAACCTCGACTGCAGGCCGTGTGTGCCGAATTTGAGGTGTAGGCCTAGAGGGGATGCGGTGATTGCCCGCGGAAGGCTTGAATTGAAACTGATCACGCGCCCTCCCCCCCCCCCGCCTTGAAGTCACGCTCCTCTATTCTCTCGCTCTTGGGCTGGAAACATACGTCTCCTCCCCAATACTCTTAGCGAGACAATAGAGGACGCTGAGGATGTGGTTATATCATTTTGAATGTAGGAAGGCAGTGAGAAAAAGCCTTGGTAGACATAAACATTTCATGGAGTATGTCCTCACTCTGCTTGTTGTTGAGAGCATGCCACACGGTGTGTACAAGTGCCCATACCGGCCTTATTTTAACCACCTGTTCCGATATCCAATGGCAGGGAGCCTGCCACTTTGGACTCTTGCATTGAGGGGTGAACTGGTCTTTATCATGTTTATTTCATCGGAAGAGTCTGACGTGATGTAGCATGGATTATTCACGACCCTTTTCTACGTGGACCCTTCATATCCGAAGCTGACAAGGCCCTTTTATTCAGACTCGGAGGTGACACATTGTCATTAAGTATCTTGTACTTTTCAGCTGCAAGATGCAAGAAGTGAAATTAAAATGGCAAAGGCGTGTCTTCCGAGTGAGCCTGAAGTGCCAAAGGATTCTGTCATGCCTGTGGCATCAACCTCAGAGGCACCGGTAAGCAAGTTCTTTTCCCCTCAAACATTTGATGACAGAATTTCTTCAGATAGGCATTTGTGGGACAAACACTTTTGAATATTTTTGTTCACACTTTATGTTTTTGTCCAGGTAACTTCCCCAGCTCCGATCAGTCTCCTCTACCCCATGTCACCTATGTCGCCGCAGAAGAGAAAACGAAAATGTGGAATGAAAACGATGGCAGAACGTGCCAAGGTGGCGAAGAAATCGCCCACCAAGTCGTCCAAGCCGAGACCGAAATCTCCTGGAAGGTCAAGGTCACCGGGGAGGGCAGCGTCGCCCAGAGAGCGACCAAAGGTGAAACAGGTACGATACCGATCATAGCAGTTGGTGTTGTGTTGTACCATATTTTTGCATCAGGGCGAAAGCCAAAGCATTATGGCCTGAAGTATGGAAGAGGCCATCTCAAACTACTCATGTTCCTTACTTGATACGTTCCTAAGATGCTGCTTCACATGAGAGTTTTCTCTTGCGAGTTGACTCTCAATGGGCAGTTCGCCATTGTTGACTACCCATATTATCTATGGTTGAATTGCCCATAGAAAGGCAATACCCCTGAAAAACTCTGACATGGAGAAGGGCTGTTCTCTTTGCTAGTTTGATTGCTTTAGTATAATAATTGTATTTACCGATAGGTGCCTGACACATTCAAGTCAGATGTGGTCGAAGGTGCAGAGTTCGCGACCCTGGAAATTCCCACCGAAGAAGTGAAGGAAGTAAAGGTTGAAGAGAAGAAAGCCAAGAAGCGTTTGACTCCAGTCAAGGCGAAGAAGGAGAAAGTACATGTAAGTTTCAGAACTAGATGGGGAGCGCTGTGTTGAGCATCGCACTCAAGACCAAGTTGCCCCGGATTCAATGGGGATCCTACATGTAGCTCGATAGAGGGCAGCACACCAAAACTCGGTCCTAATACAATGGACGCCTTTTGTGTGGGAAATCGATCAGAACCGGGATGTCAGTTTCATTTCAATAGTTTTAACCACTAGTGACACCTATTGAAAAAGTTTAGCTATCGTCCCCATTCCTGGCACAATTTGTGAATTTCTCTGTCGGGTTTCTTCAGTCTGTTGGCATATCTGACAAAAATTGTAATTATTTTTTTCCAGGTGAAGAAACGGATGTGGTACCCGTGCGCAATCTGCCACAAAACGTTCACGGATCCCTTCTTCTTCAAGAATCATCTCCGTTGCCACGAACGCCAACAATTCTGCTGCACGCTCTGCGACAAGAATTTCTCCAACAAACGTCTATACACCACTCATCTCCTGATGCACCAATCGGCCAAATCATCACAACATCACTGCCACGTTTGCAACGAGGAATGCACGTCTGCAATTGAACTTAAGATCCACATGATCAAACATCCCGAATTGGAGGACTCTACCAAACCGTTTAAATGCCGGAAATGTCAGAAAGCGTTTGCCTTGAAGAGCGGCTTGATATCGCATTCTCGTGTTCATAAGCGTTCCGCACGGAAGTTCAGCCCGAGGAGGAAACCGAGACCTCTTGGTCAGAGAATGAGCAATTTAGAGCCTACGGCCCTGCAGTTTGAACCTCTGAAGGGTGAAAGTCCGCTGCCGGCAGATGTTAATGACCCCATGGTAGACAAGGTTAAACTCGAGTCTGACGAGAAACAAGTGCTGAAGGAAGTGGTAGAGCTTGCAGAGGTTGCGAAACCAGTCACGCCAGTTGCGTTGGGTGCTAGTAGTTCTTCGGAACCTCCGAAATCCGATGTTCAGGAACCTGCTACAGTTCCCCCTAAACCTACCCCACCTGCCAAAATAACTGTACCAAAGGTTGCAACTCAGCGGCCTGTGGATCCGGGGGCGAAAAAAGTTCTCAAATGTCCATTTTGCCCAAAAATTTGCCACATGAAGTTCACCTACGAACGACATTTGTTGATTCATTCAGGCGCTAAGGACTACAGGTGTGAAATCTGTCAAAGCAAATTCACTTTAAAGTGCAACTTGGTGGTGCACATGAGGTCAAAGCATGGTCCAGACCTGGGTAGTTTGATCAAAACTAGGGTAAAGCCTGCTACAGACCGAAGTGATTCAAGTAGAACGATGGCAAAGCATGGTCCAGACGAAGGTGATTCAAGTGGGACTAGGGTACAGTGTGGTCCAGACCAAGCTAGTGCAAGTGAAACTATGGTAAAGCCTGGTCCTGACCAAGGTAATACTGGTGACATTGTGAAAGATTCAAAAGAAGTTTCCGTGAAAGCAAAGGTGAAAAAGCAGCTGAAGTTAAAGTTTACATGCGATCGGTGCCAGGAAGCGTTTAAATTCAAGAAGGAACTCAAACGCCACGTGTTAGACGTCCATAAGTTGCAAAATCGCAGGAGAGCAGTTGAGTCCGTTACGTATACTTGCCCGATGTGTGAAAAGAAGTTTTTCTTGCAAACGAAATTAGTGTGCCACATGGAGACGGAACATTTGATTTCCATGGATTCAGGTACGAGCAGTGGGGAAAATCCGCTGAAGATTCCATCTGAGGGTGTCCTGTCGTCAGGTCCGGCTTTCGATTTCGCAAAGACTGGCTATGTTCGCAAAATCTTCGAGTGTCCAACTTGTAAAAAAAGCTTCCGCAAACGGAAGAAATTGAACCAGCACGTTCGCATTCATGCTCTTCAGAAGAAGTTGGATAGTGCGCAGAGCTCAATTCAGGAGATTTCTGACCATTCGTTTGGCGCCACTGAGACGATTGCCGAGGAACATGTGGAAATCCCGTTCGTGTCCGCAGAAAATCCAGACATTTCGTTTGAGACTGAACCCTCAGTCCATCCGATTCGTCCACGTTTGCGTCACTCATTCAAATGCAGCGAGTGCCGCCAGATTTTTGCTAATCGCAAGCAGCTCTTAAGACATAAGCGTAAGCATAATTTAGCCAAAAGATGGAAGAAGCACTCGATGCTGCTGGCTCAGAAGTCTGAAACTAACGTCACCGAGGATACAGCTGAGATATCAGGTGCTTCTCAGATTGTGTCTAATGACTCCAGTTTTCATTCTGCAAGTGCTCAAGGTGAAACTAGTCCTGATACTGCGGTTGAAACCGGTCTTGATCCTGCCATTGAAACCGGTCAAGTTCGTTCAGTCAGAATGGATCACGATCCTGTAGTCGAAACCGAACTCCATCCTGTTGGAAGTGAGACTCGTGGGTCTCCAAAATCAACTTATGACCATGACAAAGCTAATGCTGGCGATGGAGAAACTGTACATGAACATGATCCTGTTGCAGGTGCACTGGGTGATGATAAACCTGTGTCAGATATTGAACTTGAACTTCCTGGTGATGAAAATGACAAAGATTTGAGTGTCGATGCGCCTTCACTTGGTCACCCAGAACCAACATCTTCCTGTTGTGAAATGGACTATAGTGAGTGGCAGAAAAGTATAATTAGTGGTTCTGCCGATCCAACTGCTTCAGGTGTCAATAATGCAAATCCTGACGCAGTATCGGATGCCCCAGCAGCAGCGAAAAAATCACTGAATCAGAAAAAGAAGAAGGTTAAAAAGAAGAAGAAAATGATCAAGGATTTGAGTGAGTTTAAACTTGCCTGTCACATCTGCGATCAACGGTTTAAACAGAAGTGCAACTTGATTGGCCATTTTAAACAAGTGCACAATTTGTTCGATATACCGAAGGAAATACTTCAGGAGATGGAGATGGCATTCCAGTGTGACGTGTGCTCGAGGCGCTTCAACCAGATATGTTCGTTGCAACTGCATATGAACACAATGCATACGGAGAATAAGGTAATGAAGGTGAAGAAGAAGATAAAGAAGAAAAAGGTGTTGCTGGAGTCCAAGAAAACTGGAGATCAGTTGCTCGGTTTGCATCCTGGGACGAGTCCCAAGTTGACGCGCAAGTTGAAGGTTAAGCGGAAAAAGGCACGAAAGATGATGGGAGTGATAAAGGCTGGTGACGAAGTCGTGCGGCATGGAAAGTCTAAGCAAAAATTGACAGGCAATAAGGAATTATTGTCACTCTTGGATGGACCGAATCTGGAGCAGGCTGCTTTGGAGGAGAAGTCCAGGTCCTTAGACGGTGTCGCCCTCAAGCGCCCGAGGAAATTATTAAAGGTTCATGATTTGAATGAGGAGTTGTACACGTGTCAGTTCTGTGGGAAGGACTACGTCACGTTCAGCAGGTACCGGAAGCATTATAATGATTGCCAGTTGCAGAACATCGGGAAGAAAATGAAACGAAAGTACAGAGATGACAGTCCGAAAGGTTCGCTATACGGACTCGATTACGACACCGAACCATACACGGATGAAGACTCGCCTACCCGGACTGCCGTCGATATGCCATGTGCATCGTTTTCGCCTGAAGCTGCCATTCGGAAGGTCGATTTTGATCGGTCGGAGCCGGGCGACGACGGGATACAGAAGGAAAGCTACGATACATCTCCTCCATCCTCATCGATTGCGAGTCCAAGCTCATGTTCGCTGAGTTCACGACGAAGCACACCCAACGTGTCACCTGCCAGGGCAAAGAAAAAGAGGAATTCGAATGCTTCCCCTGGTCGATCCGGCAGACGGACCCCGAGTGCGTCGCCTGTCCGTCCAAAAGGGGATGTAACCACACCTCCCCGAAGTCCAAGAGGCAGAAGTCCTAGAGCGAAGAAACCGTGTCTATCAGGTCCGTCAGCATACACTTTATCGTTGCTCGGTGTCGAAACATCTTCAGCCGCGAGTTTGAAGGACTGTGAAGCGATGGTGACCAACTGTAACACCGTTGGGGAAACTGATGCTGTATGGAAGTCGGGAAATGAAGAATTGCTTGAAAATTCTGCACCTGCCACAAAGTATGCTCCTGCTTGTTCAGATATTTCTGATGACGAGGATAACATTCCGCTTAATCAACTTGCAAAGGTCGTCTGTACCAAACAGATGCTGGACTCGAATCAAGGGACGGATCCTCCCAAAGTGGCAGCTCCTTTGAGGATTTCTCCCCGCCGACGGTCTTGGGATATCGGGCAGCAACTCCAGGACCCAATAGCACCCAGTCGCGAACTGTGCACCGCTTTGACTTTCTCTGGCAAGGAAGAGACTCAGTGTCCATTAATACAATGGAGATACAGCACACAGACATTTGACATTGTTGGTTCACCCAGACAGCGGCATCGGTCTGCCGATGGCAAGCAGCGAAAATCGCGTTGGGACCAGCGGTCACCTGATCGTGTCGAAAAAGCGTCTGCTTTAAGTGTCTACGACTTTAAGGATGACGACGTTGATATGGAAATTCCAATAATAAGAAAATCGAAACCTGCAGATTCCAGTGATAACACTCTGTCGAGTCCTAGTCATTCTGAACCGCTAGGCCCTACGTCGATTTCATCATCCACGAAGCAAGTAAAACCGACATCGGGTAAATCATCGAAGATACATTACAGAAAATCACGACGGAGCTCACCGAAATCGAGAAAATCTCCCGCAGTTGATTCTCTGTCTCATGGTGCTAGTGGAAGTGAGGCTACTCTCCCGCCAACTTTCGCATTGTCAAACTTCACTCCCAAACACAAGTCCGGTGATGCGTGTCTGACTATTAAATCGGACCAGTCTATTGCGCCAGACACCAGTCAGATATGTTCTAGTCCTGACATTTTTACACCGGTGACTACGACCAAAAAACTTAAGGACGAATCGACAGTTGAATCTGGTGCCATGGTGAAAGAGTCTGGAAGTACCAGTGCCATGGTGAAAGAGTCTGGAAGTACCGGCGGTGCCATGGTGAAAGAGTCTGGAAGTACCCGTGCCATGGTGAAAGAGTCTGGAAGTACCCATGCCATGGTGAAAGAGTCTGGAAGTACCCGTGCCATGGTGAAAGAGTCTGGAAGTACCGGTGCCATGGTGAAAGAGTCTGGAAGTACCGGTATTGAACCAAGAGATGCAGTTGTTAGCCCGTCATCGAGTTTGAAAGGCGAGTCATCGGGTGCAGCTGTTAAGAACTCCCCACCCCCTGCACCATCGTCCCATAGATTCAAGTGCTATCACTGCGGTGAGACATTTAAATTCCATTCCTTGTTCAACAGGCATCTAAAGAAGGAACATTCCGTAGGACGGATTGTTGTAGATTGGTCGATTTGAGCAGGATTTTGCTGTGTGGAACATACTAAGTACATTTTGTGTTACATCTTGCAAGATTGAAAAGAATTCTGTTGAGTTGACATTCTCCAGGGTCCATATTCACAAATGTACTAAAGTCAAAATGTGATACTTACATGTATCTTTTGTGTTGAACAAAGGATAAGTGTAACACTTAAGCTGCGTTTACTGGACACCCGGAATGCAGAATGCAGAAGCAAAAAATTTTATGCATTTTCGCATCCCATATATACCGCATTCCTGATGTCTGATAAATGCGGCTTTAGACTTCAGGACCGGTATTCACAAAACTACTTAAGTCTAAGTGTGACACTTATCTTTTGTTCAACACAAAAGATAAGTATTAGACTTAAGTAGTTTTATGAATATGGGCCCAGTAGTTTTATGAATATGGGCCAAGGCCCCATGTGCTGAGTAATTGACCCCTGCTGGAATTGCTCCCGCACGGGCCACCTAATAATATCCCCTCAAGAACTGTCTTCTCGACTGCCTTAAAGTATATTGAAAGTAACTCCAATGGAGGATATGTATATTATGTATATTGCTGTGAAATTAGAGAGGTCGGAGTATTAAGTGCGGAGTATTGTCCTGAAACTGGTTACCGGTAACTGTGCTATTCGGCTCTTTCCATGTTAAATATGACATTTTATGAACAAATTTGGACCTGGTGATTTTGTTGGACAGCAAACGCACAATGTCAATAACTTGTCTATCCATAACTTCACTCACCGAACTGCTATCCTTTTTATGCAAATCAGAAAAACCCTTCATGGTTTCCTGAGCAGATATCCAACAAAATGATAGTAAAAGTAAAGTCGTCTCCCAATTTAGCAAATTTTCGACCGCAAGAGGGGTCGCCCTCAGGCACTTTCTAGCAGAGATCCCAGAAGTGAATCTTCTGGGATTTCTACTAGAAAGTGCCTGGGGTCGAAAATTTGCAAAATTAGGAGACAACTTTACTTTTACTATCATAGTTTCATGAGCAGAGATTTTATGTTGCTTTTAACCCCTTCACTGCCGTTCTGTTATATATCAAAAATGCAGAAAAATTGAAACTGGCATTCTAGCATCCAGTGGAAATACCTACCGGGTAGTAATTAAGGCCAAATTCGTACTTACTTGCTATTGTTTCATCATAATAAACAGTTTTTGTTTGCAAAATGTTCGCCAAAGCCTCGGAAAGACAGTAGTGCACTTACTCGGCCTTTACGTCTAAGTCATCAGAATTGTGACTTACTACGTTTTTACCTTTGCAAATTCAGCATGAAATCAGAGGTAAAACATAGCAAATTGCATTTAATCCTGTTGTATGACAAATTTTTAATTAGGAGTGTTTTCCACAACAAAACTCTTCCAAATTGTCATTCCACACAAACCCATTTTTCTTGAAAACAACAAAATGTGACTTACTAGGTACATGTATTTCCATTGGACGCTAGCATTGTAAGGGTTAATTTCACTAGACATCAGTTGTAGGTCACAATAACACTAAGGAAATCCGCAACAAGGAAATGCTGCTTTCTGAAAAGTCTTCAATCGTGATTTCCTAGTAATGTGTGATTTGAAGAATTTTCCTAGGTCACGTCATGTTTTACGCAGGCAGGTTAGTGTAGTGTCTGCTAATCATTAAACTTTCCAGATATGGTTGGCCAATAGGAGCTGTCAGTCAGTTGACCAATAGGTGTCACCACGGTCCAATAGACTCTATCACTCCAAGAGTGCAGCACCTGACGGGGCAGCGTCATGACGTACCGCACGTCATTTCTGAATGCCATGACGTGACTCAAAAAAATTGGTTGTTTCAGCAACCATGACGTCGTGAAACAGTTTGATTTTTAGCTCACTGGGGTGAGCTATTACGATGGTGCAGCGTCCGTCGTCCGTCGTCGTCGTCCGTCGTCCGGCGTGGTCCGTTAGCAGGGCACGTTTCGTAACCGCTAGAGCTATTGATCTGAAACTTGGTACATATATACCCCTAGGTCAGATGACCCACGACACCAAGTTTCGGTCCGATTCGACTCTCAGTTTGGCCACCAGGTGGCGGAAACCAAAAACACAAAAAGTGCAATAACTCCTGAACTAATGACTAGATCATCTCCAAATTTTTATCATAGGTGTAGCTAATAAGGATACATAACATATATAACGGGTTTTTGATTTGACCTACTTTTCAAGGTCACAGAGGTCAAAGTT
>NMRB01001704.1:73311-91643 GCA_002633025.1 Notospermus geniculatus | reverse complement strand
GGTGTAAGACAGATGAAGATTCGTTTCTTGACCATCATGAGGAGATCCTGAAAGTATCAAAAACATTTGGTAGGTATCCATCATCTTGTCCTGCCTTGTACATGTACATGATAACTACCTTATGGCCACTCCACACAATCAAATTTTTCATCTAATTTTCTGAATATGCTCAATAAAGGCCTACTTGATGCGGGTTTATACATTGAAGCCCCAATAGGCCCGGAATCTGAATTCCCAAAAAATTGGATGAAAAATTTGATCGTGTGGAGCGGCCATTAGCAGCCCATACACCATCCAATATTATTGCACAGTGTCCAAATTGGGGTCATGTGCGTTTGGCACAGATAGGTAGAAGAAAGATTGGCAATAACATTACCCATTTCAATCCTCATATTGTGCCATAAATTAATATTGATCATGTATTTGCCACTTCAGCAATATAAGGGTTTAAATTCTATCACATGTCTTATATCTGCTCATCACGCGTCTTGTTCCATCTCCTGCTGGTCTCCCTTTATCTCTAGTCTGATATTTGTATATGAACATGACACTTGTACACATTTAATGTACACATTTATGGTAATAAAGTCATAATGATATAACCACAAATGCCTTGTCTTACTTTCATAGAGTCATGAATACCTACAGTCGTCCTCAAATTTATTCATACCCCATGAAAAAGTATGGAAAAAATATTTAGAAAATACCTATCAGTTGCACTTGCACGTCTTGGGCTTCATTTAATGACCTTTACTCGAAATGTACACAGATTGAAAAATATTGACCAAATATCACAAAGATATCACAATTTCAAAATATCATGAAAATCCTAACTTTTGAAAATTTCAAGTATTTGATTCGAAATTGATTTCATATCATACTACCTTATCATGGAAACTTTGTGAAGAAAGATTGGCATCAATATACCACTTCGTTTTTGCGGCATAATTTTTTAAAAACTGGTGATTTCGATGCTTTTTTATTCATTTTTTGCCATTTATTGAAATAACTCTCTCATATGATTTAACAAGTCAGAAAAATACTTTGGAATCTTTTTCATTTGACTCTCTGGGTCTGATGGCATTCGATTTTTTTCAAAATTCCTGAAATTATCAAAGTATCAAATTTGAAAATTCAAATGATATTTTGCAATTTCACAAAATCGAAGTGAGATTTTCGAAAACTTTCTTCACTGCAGTTTTTAGAATTGGTCATAGGATGATATGATATCGATTTCGAATCAGATATTTGAACTTTTAAAAAGTTGAGTTTTTCATGATATTTTGAAATTGTGATATCTCTGTGATATTTTGGCCGTATTTTAAAAATCTCTGTACATTCCAATTAAATGTCATTCAATGAAGCCTAAGACGTGCCAGTTCAGCTCATTTGTATTTTTTAAATATTTTTCCTATAATTTTTCATGGGGGTATGAATAAATTTGAGGACGACTGTAAATAATTTAGGGGTTGGATGGGAAGCTTTAAAAGCTTTAAAACCTGATTGGGTGAGGTAACTCGTCCACCTGCTGATTAGCTGAAGAAATCTTCCACCTGATTGGGTGAGTAAATTTACCACCTGATTGGGTAGGAAAATCCTCCATTATCACCTGATTGGTTGAGTAAATCTTCCACCTGATTGGTTGAGTAAAAACTTCTTCCTGATTAGCTGAGTAAATCTTCTACCTTATTGGTTGAGTAGACCTTCCACCTGATTGGCTGAGTAAATCTTCCACCTGATTGGTTGAGTTCATCTTCCACCTGATTTGTTAAGTAAATCTTCCACCTGATTGGTTGAGTAAATCCCCACCTGAATGGTTGAGTAAATCTTCTAGCTGATTGGTTGAGTAAATCTTCCACCTGATTGGTTGTGTTCATCTTCCACCTGATTGAGTGAAAAGACAAATCTCTGCTTGAAACTGAATACTGTACAGGGAAAGATATTTCGACACCAAAAAAGGCTGTGATTTTTACCAATACTGCATTGAGTAGTGCAAATAGACCCAAGGTTGTTCATTTGATGTGTTTGTTCTCAATGAGCTAAAAATCCACTGTGCCATTTCAACCATTTTAACTTCAGCTTGCCATCCAGCATCATCGCGCTATCTCAAAATCAACAATTCGAGAGTACCCTGCCGATACCTATGGGACGGTCAGCAGTCAGGACAGTTCGGAGCTCTCCACCCAAATAGATCTAGCGTGAACAAAGTTGATGTCAATGTATGGCTTCAGTTGTCACTGCGAATAGGTCTAGTTGTGCAGTGGAAGATCTAGTGATCTTAAAAACTTCTGTGAACCCCTTCCTTTTTTCTGAGCCACGGAAGTTGGCAAATTTGTTTTCGAACTTTATGTGCATTGCTTTACTATTTTTGGCAGAAAAAAATGATAAAAAATGTACTGTAGGCCTATCTAAGATGAATATCATTACAAAAAATGAGAAGTTGTAAGAGTTACTGGCTCGGAAAAATTCAGGGGTTCACAGTATAGCACTAATCCAGTTTTGTTTCACTCTCATGTGTTGTACAGGGTGTTTTGGAAATAAAACATTCCCAGAAAACAATTAAATATCTTAAATTATTGGATACTTTTTCCCAAACACCCTACAGGCACATAAAAACTAGAATACATGTATCTGTATCAATGTCTCTCTCTGCATATTCACCTTTTTTCTTCAGCTTGCTTTCATTCAGCATCGTGACGCTTCTCGGTCGGAGATTCGGGAATACCCCACAACCGCAGACAACCACGAATCTACCAACGTTCCTTATCAAGTTCAGCTGAACGAGGAAGAACTTGAACAGCATCGATAACTCGTGTGTTCTGTTTACATGTATTAGTGTTCCTGTAGGAGATTTTAACAATAATCTTATATAAAGACTTTCCTAGTTATAATTAAGGGTTATGTAAAGTTACTCGAAATCTCGAATTTTTGACGCGAAAAATCTGACTAACTGCACAAAAAATTGTGAAAATAAGGCTCGGGGGCATCGGGAACTGTCACAAGAAGGTGCCCCGAGCCTTATTTTCTCAATTCAGTGTGCAGTTAGTCAGATTTTTTGCGTCAAAAATTCAAGATTTCGAATCACTTTTCATAATCTTTAACACATCTCCTCCTAATGACTCACAAAAAACTCTCGCCTCCATGTCTTGATCTAATTTTCAATCACCTGGGGAAATTGGTGTTGCGTTTCTCTCTAAAACCAGCGTGAATCAGTGTTGCATTCCTCTATAAAACCAGTATGAATCAGTGTTGCATTCCTCTATAAAACTTTTGTAAATCAGTGTTGCATTCCTCTATAAAACCAGTATGAATCAGTGTTGCATTCCTCTATAAAACTTCTGTAAATCAGTGTTGCATTCCTCTAGATCACAGCTGGGCTATCGGTGTTGTGTTCTTCTCTATCTATCACTAGTGGGAAAACAGTGTTGCATTCCTGTAGATCACAGCTTAACTGGAATAGGTGTTTAATTTCTCATAAAAACAGAGGGAGTCAGTGCTGCATTCTTCTATCACAAAGTCTGAGAAATTGGTGTTGCATTCCTCTAAATCACAGCTGAGAAATTGGTGCCACTTTCCTCTAAATCACAGCTGAGGAAAAGGTGGTGCATTCCTCTTGATCACAGCTGAGGAATTGGTGTTGCATTCCTCTAAATCACAGCTGAGCAATTGGTGCCACTTTCCTCTCGATCACACGTGAGGAATTGGTGTTGCATTCCTCTAAATCGGAGCTGGGAAATTGGAGCCACTTTCCTCTAAATTGCAGTTCAGGAATTGGTGTTGTATTCCTCTCGGTCACAGCAGAGGAATTGGTGTTGCATTCCTCTGAATCGGAGCTGGGAAATTGGTGCCACTTTCCTCTAAATCACAGTTCAAGAATTGGTGTTGCATTCCTCTCGATCACAACTGAGGAATTGGTGTTGTTGTATTCCTCTAAATTGGAGGTGAGAAATTGGTGCGACTTTCCTCTAAATCTCAGCTGAGGAATTGGTGTTCCATTCCTCTTAATCACAGCTGAGGAATTGGTGTTGCATTCCTCTAAATCACAGCTAAGGAATTGGTGTTCCATTCCTCTAAATTGGAGCTGAGGAATTGGTGTTGCATTCCTCTAAATTGGAGCTGAGAAATTAGTGCCACTTTCCTCTAAACCACAGCTGATGAATGGGTGTTGCATTCCTCGAAATCAGAACTTAGGAATTGGTGTTGCATTCCCCTGAATTGGTGTTCATTCCTCTAATCTTAACTGAAGAATGGGTGCTGATTTCCTCTTGATCACATTTGGGGGCATTGGTGTTGCATTCCTCTAAATCACGACTGGGGCATTGGTGTTGCATTCCTCTAAATCACGACTAGGGCATTGGTGTTGCATTTCTCTAACATGAAGCCATAGTATTAGTAAATGAGGTGTTGTTTGGCTACACATTCTCAGCGCTTTGTAACAACACAATCTTTTGACTACACACTGCAGTAGATCATGGAGGAATTATAATTCCTCCATGAGTAGATGTAGCGTATTGTACAGAAATTTTTCCACATCAGCCAAAATATAGCTTAATCATTTCAGTAAGTTTGCTACAATACTAACAATAACTTCTTGACCTTTTTCCAGAATTTTTTTGGCATTAACGTCCAGAGTAATTCGGATTGTTTGAAGAAACGTACGATTGTATGTTTTCGAGATGCTCTGTATATAAAATTCTCGCACCACTGACTTATTCAAGAAAGATTTTTTCCAAAAGTGGTCGGAAGATGGCCAGGATGGATAAAACGCCTTTACAGTAATTTTGCAAAAATAACTTTTTTGCTGCTTGACAGTTTTTTCTGTTATTTTTCAGCTTGCTTTCCAAAAGCATCGTGACAGAGCACAATCAACGATTCAAGAGTATCCTACGGAAAATCAAGCGTCTGTCAACAGTTCTGGCCTTCCGTATCAGAGACAGCAGGATGAAGTGATCTGACAGCTTCTGGACCATGAAGATACGGACTCGGACTAAAACTAAGGACAATGTACACTCTTAGCCAAAAAGGTTCTTTAGAGGTTCTTTGTGCCTCACCAGAGGAACCCCAAGGTTCTATATAGAACCTTCTGTGAAAACCCCGAAAGGGTTCCATATAGAACCTTTCTGTTGCCAAAGAACCCATAAAGGTTCCAAATAGAACCCTTTTCTAGGGGAAAGGTTCTATCTGAAACCTCTACGGGTTTTTAAAGAACCGGGGGGTTCTTAAATCAGAGGGTTCTCCTGGTGTGGCCCCAAAGAACCTTTTTGGCTAAGAGTGTAAACCTGTTGCTTGAAGTTGTATCATTGGATGGTGTTGCAAATGAAATGGTTATCCGAGGCCGCGTTTAGGTCAAGTAAGGATCCGTGCTCAGTTATCCAATATGGCCGCCAGGTGGCGTAACCCGAAAATCATCGAAGTGCTGTAACTCAGGAACGACTTGACCCAAAGCGCTCCAATGTGCTATGTGGTCCCCTGCAGATGACCTTTATGTGCATGTGAAGTTCCAGCCCGATCGGACATCCAATATGGCCGCCAGGTGGCATAACCCAAAAATCTTCAGTCTTGTCTGGGAATGACTTGACCCAGATTGCTCATAACTGATATGTACCTCCCTCTGTCATTAGACTATTATGTCCAACCCAGTGAGCACATGGTCCATGGACCATTTCATTTCGTCTCACGTCAAGATGTCATGTAATGACGTGCGGGACGTCATGCACGCTTTTGGAGTGATATTGTCTATTCAATGCCTAGCAGACCCATTCATGCTTGATTGAGCACCAATCAGGAGAATTTTCTTCTGTATTGGTCCACTAGAACTTTGCTGCCATCTTTTGGCAATAAGTGCTACTGACTGCTCCTATTAGATTTGACTTCATCCTCTTAGAATTGGTGCCTTGCCATACTTGCCAGATTTATCACAGTCCTTACTTAAGAATAATCTAATATATTCACTTTAATACATCATATACCGGTACTGCCTACATGTGAAGTGGAGTCTTTTAACAGACACCTCTGTTGGGAGGACCCCTCTTATCTGAGGATGCCAAACTTCAGCACCAAATTGGTCATTTCTAATCATACTGACTTTGTAATCAGGACACCCCCATAAAGAACTGAAAACGACACTATACATGGTGCCCCTAAGGAAGTGTCCATGATAGGCATAAAAATCCAGGGGGACCAGGTTTAAAAATTCAGTTGAACACAATCAACCTGGTCCCTAAAAATAATAGGGGACACTTTTTGGGGACACCATGTACGTTGTTGTTTTTCAGTGCTTTCCTTGTTCGCTGAATTTGAAATACCTACTTAAAAAATGTAAAGTAGTCAAGGGATCTGTTTTCCATTCCAGTGTTGAATGTTTATCCTGTGTTTTTCAAGGAGGTCTCTTCTTGTGTTTAGTTCTCTTCGTTCAAGTTGTCAAATTTTATTATGAGATTTTGTCCTCCAAGTGGAGCGGAAGGATTTGAGGTCACCTAAACAAGATTAAGCGTGCAAGGATAATTAGCGGTGGTTCCATGTTTTGATCATTGAAAAATGTTTGAATTACAGCATTGAATTTTATCAATGGTAGGCCCCCCTACCTGATTCTGTTTTGCCTTGAGGACTATCACCATGATTATGATAATGTACTGTAAAGCAGGAAAATTTTGCGTGCAGGAAATTTTCGCGAATTTCGCGAGAGTGTATGAGTCGCGAAAATTTCCTGTCGCGAATATGATTACACGCAAGTGATAAATACGGTCCCGTGAAAAAAAATAAAAAAATGGAGGAGACTCGTGAAAATATCCTGCCGTGAATATGTCTATAATTCTTGATTCGCGAAAATTTCCAGCCGCGAAATTATCTTGCTTTACAGTACATTGTACAAAAAGGGGTGCCGTGCAGAATTTTGAAAATGTACCCTCTGTAAATACGTAGTGCTGCAGAAAGATTTTCACATGATTCCTTTTCGAGATTTGAATGACTGGCTGCGAATATTGTCCTTGTGTTTTTGGAAATATTCCCAGTGTCTCCTCTCCTCGAAGGGTTAATGCCAATGGCATTCCTCTCTTTCTATGTGGTTACATTGTATTAGATTTGAGAAAATAGTTTTAGTTGCGTGGTTCTTAGATCAGAATAACAAATTGTTATACATGTATATGCATTTATGTCTTCTAAATTTGATATTTTTTGAGTAAATTAAACGAGATGATTTCATATATTAACTTGGACTTGTTTGCATGATTCCATGAACGACATAAGGGCAAGCAAAAAAAAATTTAGTTTATCGTCCGAGTGGTTCCTGAAGTTAGTGGTTCCTGAACATGTTATGTCACCAAAAAGGTTCACAGTTCACTTACATTTTGTAAATGGTTATTGAAAACGCTGAAAATGCATGAAGAGCATGCTTTGGAAATTGTTGTTTACAGATCTACCGCTTGGCGGCGCTGTGATACGCGGCACGGCGTGAAATTCACACTGATAAAAAATATTTAAAAGAAATTTTGCACGGTGCTGAAAATTGGCGCGGGCGGAGGATGATAAACTAAAGATTTTTTTGCTTGCCCTAAGCCTAGGCTTCACTCTCCCAGACGGCTGGACTTGGATCTGTTGTACCTGCATTGGTTTTGGATACCTAGTTCAAGAGGATCTTCATCAGACGGGAACAAGTCAGCAAAGTGCTCATATATAGAAAAACACGCCATTTGGGGCACTTTTTAGTTTTTGTAATAATGGAGCCAAGAAACTAATACCAAATCCATTTGTATGGCTTGGCCTTAAATTGGATGACGTCATTCCGCCTTCGCTCTTCAGTGCCAATTTCCTTGTGGAGGTAAGGAAAAGTAAGTAAATAAAACAACATGGAGGAAACAAGTATTTCACCCACTGAAGGGGGAAATTCTTCCAATTTTGTCCCACTAAGCTGCACCCTTTTTCCAGAACATCCGAGTCAGTGTGTAAGTATGGTAGTTAAGGACCAGAAGCATGTAAAATATGAGCTGATCGTTCGTAAATTGGCGGGAATTGGACCCCTCAACGACAACGGAATCTCAAAATAGGAAATTTTGACATGATCGTGATGATCACTTCCGGGTTGTTGTGTCACACTCGCTGTCATCAGTCAGTCATTCATGCCATGTTGGCCCAGGCCTATCCTAAAATGCGTCATGGTCATGAGATCTTGATGAACTATGACATGTAGGCCTATGTAGATATTTACTCATGGTGATCCAGCCTCGCTCGGCAACTGAGCTGAGACACTCACTCACCACCTCTGTGACTCATGACTGTGTGTGTGTGTGCCCCCCTTGGTAGTGTCACTGCGCATGCGCATACTCGGAAATGCGAGTACGGCGGCCGCCATGTTGGATACTCGATATATCGCGTCCGGACAGACCTGATGATAGGCTTAAAGCCACGGCATAGGCCTACACGTATGCCATTAGGGGCGGAAACATGTCCGGATTCTGTGAAAGTGTGTCATCTTATTCCACTTCCAGGATGTGATTGTTGCCGTCAAGAGGGGGATGGCCGCATTGTCGCTGATCGGCAGTGTATTCATGATCGGCGTGATATGGTTGTTCAGAAAGTATTCAGCGTTCACACAGAGATTGATCCTTTATCTAAGCATTGCAGCTCTTTTGGACAGTATTGCATATCTCATGGTAAGTTGAAGTATTTGTATTGTGTGTGCCTTCAGTGCTTACTTTCATAGGTACCCCTGTGGCCTTCTGTACCCCCCTTACCAGAATCCTTGATCAGCCCTGTATTGCGTACGTCTCACTCCCATGATAAGTCGAAACTTGTAGAACTCCATGTCCGATGAAAAATCAGGATTGTCCGTGGAAAAATTTGGTTGGAGCTTTTAGTCAATTACTGCCATGAAAACTTTGGAATTTGTTTCATTGCAGGGAGAGATTCATCCAGATGGAGCTTTATGTGATTTCCAAGCGTTCTGGCTCAACATGTTCGGTTAGTATGCCTTTACGTGATCTTAAACATGTTAAATGGGACACTGTCAGTGTCTTTTCAGTGTCTATGTCAGCATCTACAAGTAATGTAATTGATGTTACGCCAATTTCACCTGAAGTTTGGAAATCCAAGAGAAACAACCAATTGAAAAAAGCATATTCTGAATATAAATCTTCATAAATTTTCAGAAAAAAATGACGTTTATTTTAGTCTTTCTGCATAGATGTTTTTATTTCTCTTGCAGATTGGGTTATTATAATGTGGATCATGTGTATTACATTCAACCTCTTCATGAATGCAGTCAAAATGGTCAGCACGGATCGATTTGAATGGTGAGTGTAGTAATCAACCGAAGCCTTCAGGTTTGAAGGTTTGAGTTGATATTTTTTCTGTCTTTTATACCTTTTCAGGGCATATCATGCGTCATGGGAGTGATATGCCCTGAAAAGGTAAACAAGAACCTCGAACCTTCATCTTTTGTTTACTTTTCAGGGCATGTACTCTCTTTGTCATGGGAGTTCAATAATTCATCTGTCTCTTCTTACCTTTTCGGGGCATATCACTTATTGTCTCTTGTTTACCTTTTCCGGGCATATCACTTATTGTCTCTTGTTTAACTTTTCAGGGCATATCATTTATTGTCTCTTGTTTAACTTTTCAGGGCACATCACTAATTGTCTCTCGTTTTATACCTTTTCAGGGCATATCACTTATTGTCGTGGGGATTTCCTTTGTTCATCTCTTGTTTACCATTTATTGATAACAAATATGGTCCAGCAGGCCTCTGGTGGTGAGTTATATTAACATTGCCGTGGATGGTGTGAAAGTCATGGTGGTAATCAATATCAGTTCTGGAACCTCAGCAGGGTTTCCGCCAGAGGGTAAAATGGGTAAATTCCGTACCCTTAAATTTTTCCAGGGTACGGATCCGTACCCTCAAAAACGTTGGGTAACCATTTTTCCATGAAGTGATATAAACCTACTGATGATGCCTTAAGCAATTTGAAGAAGTCAAATATAATGTTGTATGGTACATGCAGTCTTTATTTGATAAATTCTCATATTTATCAGCAGTATTCATTGTTTTTCACCATTTAACAGCAGTATTCATGTTGGCAAGTTTGGCAAACAGGCCGGACAAAACCAAACTGAAACAACCGGCATGACTGGCGCAGGGATTTTATGCTTCAAAATACGCCTAAAATGGGGCCAAACATCGTTTAAAAACCTAAAAAAAAAGATAAAAAATCAAAAAAAACTTTTTGAAAAAAAACTTTTTTTTTTTTTTTGGTCCGTACCCTCATTTGTTTTTCTGGCGGAAACCCTGCTCAGAGGTGGCATGCACAGCCATTTCCGTTGCCCCACTCTGTTTTGATATACGAGCGTAGTTGACGGTGGGGGACAATGTGGTGATACAAATTTTTGCTTCTAATGAAAATATTGCGAGTGCATTTTGTTACCGTAATCATCTGATTGCCATTTCAGTTGGATTGAGGATGACTGGCGTTGGAGATTCGGAATGTAAGTATTCAAGACTATCCTCACATAATGGCAGTACACAAAGAGTAATGAAATTGTAAAGATTATGGCACTTCCCTCTGTAATATACCATAAGGCAGTCAGTGAACAATAGGGTATGTGCAGCCAAAAAACAGGCCTTGTTTTTTGAGGCGAGTGAAAAACTGCTCGCCTGAGAACAATAGAAAACTCTGTTGTTCTCAGGCGAGCAGTTTTCCACTCGCCTCAAAACACAAGGCCTGAAAAAACAGACTTGCGTTCAGGCAAAGTTGTGAAGCTTCGTTAATATGGCCCCTGTTTGCTCCGCTGGGTGAATCCTCAAATTTTACTGATTCATTCCTCCTTTCAGTTGGTACGGGCCAAACTTCTGCATCATCGCCTTGATGTTCGTCAGCTATATTTACATCATTGTCACGGTCAACAGAAAGGTGGGTAGGATGTGTTCATGCGCTTCAGTGATTGAAAAATCCCATGTTGTGGTATCGGTACTTTTGTGGCAGTCGTCGCTTCAGATTTCAACACTACATTTTAAAACCCTTTTAATGCCTGTACCCGATGGTACCGGGTATAATAAAATGGCAGTGAAATGCCAGTACCCGGTACTACTGGGTATTCAGATTTTTTCCAGGCAAGACCACGTCTGTACTGGTGCTGCCATCTGACAGATTTCCTTTGAACTAAAGTCTAACACTTCTTTACAGCTTCTGATGGTGGTTTGAGCACGTTCAGGGATCTGTTTCGGAATGGAGGGGCACAAAGTCGCGAAGTGGGGCATAGGGGTGCATTTTCAGGGAACAGTGAAAGGGTTAAGGTCTGCTGTAAACTCGGCCATTTTGGCGATGAAAATTGACTAGTTTTCATTTTCTTCAGGTGAAAACATGGGAAGGACTCTACGACCCTGACATAGAGCGACAAAAACTGTTACTTAAAGAAGACGTGAAGCCACTGAGGGCATATCCTTTTGTTTATCTCAGTTTGTCCATATTTCCTTTAGTGAACAGGTAAGTTTTATTGGCCGACAGTCAAGCTCTGATCAAATGGGTCTCTTAGGCTGTGTATCCATTGGCTGTTCACTTGTGGCTTTGTGACCTGGAATGAGCATGTTCATTCCCTATGTTCCGGCCAACTCTACGTAGATATAAGTCTTTTCCAATTGTCCAGTTGCCATTTTCAACATCTTTTCAGAATTCAAAATGCAATCAATCCCCACAATCCGGTGTTTCCTCTCGTCCTTCTCCATGCAATGTCGACGCCGCTACAAGGCGCCATCAACGCCGTCGTATTTGGCCTTGATAAGGAGACGACGAGCAAGTTGACGCCAACACAGATTAAGGTAAGAATTTTCATGTATTGGTTTCTACACTTCACGGTAGACGGCACACAGCATGATCATCAGTGGAACTTGATGGATGCATGTACCATGGTATATTACCAGAAGGACAACTCAATGAATGAACATTCCAGAAATAACTATGGTTATAGACGATTCTCGAATTCGCAGATCTGTGCACTTCTGCTGAAATCGCGGCCACAACTTCGATCTGGAACTGAATGACGTGACTTCGACGATGTTGCGTCAGAGTCGACCATTGCTGAATCATGGATTGTGTCACGTCAGCTGGTTTCAGATCGAGGTTCTGGTTGCGATTTCGGCGGAATTGCGCAGATCCTTCTCATTTACGTTAATTTGGGATTTGTCTATTAACACCAATTTAATATATTCTTTCCGGTATGCAAATGAGTGCAAATATGGCTGCACTGAACCTAGGCCAGGCCTGAGTGTATGTTTTAGTGTGCTATGCATTGTTCACTTACATATCAAAAACACTCATTCACTGTCACTGAACTTGTCAGCACTGCACTGAAATCTTTACAATTCACTGTGGAAACTATGTCGTGCTACGTGCCATCTACTTGGAAGTTTGCCACTGGATAAAAAGGGATGAATTGAGCTAAAGTATGATTCACCCTAACTTCAACATGGGCAAAGTGCCAGGTCTGTGCAACAGACACCACAAGTGAAAACAATGATTAAACCACAAATCTCAGTATTTTCCAGTTGACTGAGCACAACCTTTGTTTTGCTATAGGCTCATGGAAAGTAAACCAAGTCACCCTAACATCATTAGGTAACTGTGACATGGATTATTTACCACTGACCTGTGCACATTTCCAAGCTTGGCACTTTGCCCATGTTGAAGTTAGGGTGAATCATACTTTTAAAATGGATGAAATGAGCTGACAACTCCCGTGAATCGTTGTGCATGAGGCCTTAGAAATTCAGATTTTATGCCCCATTCAACACTCTTGTTAATCGATTCATCTTTTTATTTGGTGATCCAGCGGGCTTTAAACTATGGTCGGGTAATCACAAAACTGTTTTGGTGGGAATGAAACACGGACTTCGGATTTGCAAGTAGGAACCATAGACATTTCACAAGGAAA
Organism: Notospermus geniculatus; assembly: GCA_002633025.1. NCBI lineage: Eukaryota > Metazoa > Nemertea > Pilidiophora > Heteronemertea > Lineidae > Notospermus > Notospermus geniculatus. Next base: position 78,725 of record NMRB01001704.1, on the reverse strand, counting down.
ACCAACTACATTATAAACTAGCCTTGTTTGATAGTCCTAGTTATTTCAGTTCGCCTGTAGAGTGTATTGCTGTCTTTTTTGTTGGCATGAATGTTGCTGTATTCTTTCAGATCAATGTGTTTCCTTGGGTTATCTAGTTTCTTTACCATTTTATTCAATTCATTTATCGTTACCGTACATCATTCTTGCATGTGCACGTTGAGCTTTTTAGATTGCGTACTTAGCCAAAGCAACAATTTAGGATCAAGTGACTTACTGCTGGAAATGAAAATTGAAATAAAATTTTTTATGTATATTAAGGAAGTTGTTCCTTTTCTGTGCTATACCACTACCCATACAGTGCACTACAGTTCGCCTTTGTTGGTGAGCGTGCATTGAATTGTGTGTATGTTCCAGACAGATTTTGCAGAGAAGGGTCTCTCTATCCTGATGGTTTTTAACTGAAGAAAGAAAAAGCTGTGGATGGCCCTGAGAGGACACATTCAACCTGCATTGTTTTTCATACAACATGCACCAATGTGGCCAACTTTCGGCTAAAGCCTAGTTCATACTTTGAGGCATACAATCGGCGTCCGACATGCAATCAAAATCTGGACGCCACTACGCGGAGTTGATTTATAGTCCAGCATACTTCAGCAACGGCGACGCGTTATGAAATGACTCAAAGTAATTACAGTCTCACGATCGGACGCCAACCAAATCGACGTATGAAAGGCTTTACTCCATGTGTGGTACCAGGTATTCATGCTCAGTGCTCAGCAGGGAGTTTTCGCAGGGATGAGAATCCGTAACACATCAAGAATAATGTCCTGAGGACTATGATCTGGAGCAGTATCATCATGCAGTCTTCAAGTTACCGAGTATTCTTATGGTTGAGCACGAAGATCAAACTTGAGGTGTTCACATGCTGCAACTTCAGTCGGATCGGGCTCACATTCAGTGTCATCGGTCCAGTACCAAGGATTCATGGTTTATGAGGCCTACGTGTCTTAGCAGGAGTTCCTAGCACACCTTCATGCCTGCCATTCAAAAGATGAACTTCTGAGTTGCTTACGTTTCAACATTTCTCTTTGTGTGTTTGGTATATTTGTTCGATTTGACCAAAGAAGTTAATATTATGAGAGTCAAATTACGATCTTATACTTGAATAAACTGAAGAATACGTACAATTTCCTGAAAATGCTTCACAAAATATTCGTTCATTTTTCCTGCACTAACTCCAGAAACAAATCTATTTTTACAATCCTATCACCCATGAATGTTATTGGTGGTTAGGCATTTGTGATTGCATTGTCCTCAGTGTGCGACTCTGATGCCTCCTACTTGCACTTCCCCCTAATCCCATCTTTCCTTCTGTTTTCTGTCTAACCTGGCTGAGTGTCTAGAATACGTTTAGATTAGGACAATACGAAAGTGGGGTGGTCTACCCTGATAGCTGTGTCTACAAACCTTTGGCATATATATTGGGTGTCCCAAAAAAAGTGAACCGCTTTTTTTGACAAGTATTTTCTCAGCTACAGATGAACCGAATTCATTGGAATTTTTCGCAGAGTAACCTTAGGGTATCATTAACAAGTCTGCGAAATATCTAGCATATCGGTCGCAAATTATGCGAGTATTGTCAAATTCAAAACAGCATGTCAACACCTGCGTGAACATGATGAAGGTCACATTGCATTAGCTCTGATATTGGATTTTTTGACATGCTGTTTTGAATTTGACAATACTCGCACAATGTGTGACTGATCTCTGAGATATTTTGCAGACTTGTTGATGATATCCTGAGGTTACTCTGTGAAAAATTCCAATGAATTCGGTTTGTCTATCGCTGAGAAAATACTTGTTAAAAAGCGGTTCACTTTTTTTGGGACACCCGATAATATATGAACAGCCTGAGTATGCAAATGTGATCTACTCTACAGCTGTGTCTAGAAACCACTAGAAATGCACAAAATGTGGTCTACCCGTGTGGTCTATTGATTCATTGCTGGGAGCCTGGGGACACTGTGTTGCTGGGTGCAGCCTCCTTTGGCCCTAAGCAATGAAAGACCAATGTACCAGGCCAGTCTGTAGCACGACGGCCTGCTACCAAAAATTGATAAGCGAGCTGAAATTGCTTGCCTTGGAATACCTATTATGTATTTTCTCATGCCACACTGAAGTTGAAGTCCTTTTCCTATTTTCAAATCTTTCTTTTTATTAAAAAAGGACGTATCGACAACTTGCCGATGCTATTTTGTCAATTTTTGTTCCTGTGGCAGTGCCATTGGTGCTTACAGTACTTTCTATCAATTTATAGTCGACTTTCTGCTTTAGTGAAGTAAATTACATTGTAGTTTGTATTTTCGTTTACATTTTCCTTTGTGACATCAGGCCTTTCCGTTTGACGGGCGCTAAAATGTGCATGCACCTCGCAAACAATAGAATTTCTATTGTTTGTGAGGCGCATGCACATTTTAGCGCCCGTCAAACGGAAAGGCCTGGTGACATTTTAGTGCACGGACTAAATCTAATTCCGATTCCACCCTATTAAAAGTTAATTTGCCAGTATCAATAACATTTTGAGTGCCTTTTAGGAGGGGAATTTAAATATTGTGTTGAAAGAGTTCATTGAGAACGCTGTACGAAAAGTCAACTACTGGTAGTTCCTCATCATTGCGGTCTTACTTTTGAATAAAATTCTTTACGGCACTTTCTTTTCTGTTTTTTCCCTGTAGGTGGCACTGCAGAGTCGCAATGAGCCCAATGTTATCCGCGAATACCCCGTGGCATTCCGAGGTAACGAACCATCCACGCCACCACAGGAGGTGCAGTTTCCAAAGTTTAACAATGTATCATACTCACGTTTACATTGAAGATAATGTAAACGAGTGAAGATAATGTAAATGAGTCATTTTGTACAGGATGGGATATTTTGATGGGATGGCATTGATGGGTTTTTCAAGAGATTTGATATATGATTTGTACTAGATTTTGCAGTCCTCATGAGATTTTACATGATCAGAGCTCTGTTTATGTTGCCCTGATCATGTGATTTTATCTCATGAGATTTTAGACAGTTGAGCTGTGAGTGAATAATGTTGCAGTTGTCAGAGATTTGAAGCCATGGGATTGGACAGCTGAACCGAGTGATGTTCTGTTGTTGTTTGACAGAGTGATGTTGCTGTCATCATGAGATTTTGGCCCGTATTTAGAATGTTCCTCAATGTAAATGAGTTCCTCAATGCTACCGGTATTCTCAACTAGCCTTGAGGAACTTCTTTACGTTGAGGAGCATTCTAAAATATGGGCCATAAAGTCATGAGATTAGACATTGCGAGTGACTTGTTCTCAGTCTCATCATGAGAACAGATGTCATGAGATACAGGACTGTTGAACTGTCAGTGATGTTGCTTTCGCCATGAGATTTGAAGTCATGACATCAGACAGTTCAAACGTGAGCGATGTGCTGTCGTCGTGAGATTTTAGGTCATGAGATTAGACATTTGAACTGTGAGTTATATCATTCTCATTGTCTTATGACTTATATTCAGTCTCATTATGAGATGTGATGTCATGAGTTTGGACAGATGAACTGTGAATTATGTTCTCAGAGAGATTTGATGTCATGTGAGATTAGGAAGATGAACTGTGAGTGATGTCATCATGAGATTTGAAGTCATGAGATCAGACAGATAAACTGAGTGATGTCATTGTGAGATCTGAATTGAAGTCATGAGATTAGACTGTTTAACTGTGAGTGATGTCATCATATGATTTGAAGTCATGAGATTCAACAGTTGAACTGTGGGTGATTTCATCATGAGATTTGAAGTCATGAGATTCGGCAGTTGAACTGCGAGTGATGTCATCATGAGATTTGAAGTCATGAGATTAGACAATTGAACTGCGCGTGATGTCATTCTCAATCTCATCGTGAGATGTGATGTCATGAGATTGGACAGTTGAACTGTGAGAGATATCATGTGATTTAAAGTCATGAGATTCAACAGTTGAACAGTGAGTGACGTTGCTGTCATGAGATTTGAAACGATCATTTGAGTTTATGTTGCTTGTAAAGTCGGGCAACATCTAACTTTGACCCAAAGGAATGCCGAAGTTAGGAAATTGATAGTTGGATTTTCCACGGACCTTTAATCACACACGGCTATTGAATAACCAGTGGACAGCGCGAACAATCGGGGAACGACCACAAATGGTCGACAGGCATGATTAAAAACCGCAAAGCTCTGTCACATTACATGACTTCCGCATTCCACTTGGGTCGAAGTTAGATGTTGCCAGACTTTATGATATTTGACAAGGGACTGTTTTTTACATGGGATAGGCAAAGTCAATTAAGTTTGTTGTACTTAAAATATCATGATTTGACAAGGTTGCTTTTCAAGGCTGTGTTTATATTTGTGGGGTTGTACCGGTAACTGTAAGCATAATTTATAACCTATTTATTCAAAATGCTATCATATACACATGTTGATGTTGAATTTTCACCTCTCACGACGTGCTTTAATCATGTACTTAGGTTTATCTCTGCCATATCTTAATTTGAAGATGATCTCGCACTAAATTCACCCAAGCATTGGTTGGAATTCTGTCATTGTTGTTTTGTGGGTATGAAAAGTTGCTTTATCAGCAGGTCTGAATTTACATGTTATAATTGTGTATTTTGTACAAGTATGCTTCTTCTAAATATTTTGGCAGGGAAATGACAATGAGATTGATTTTTGACAGGGAAGTGGGCAGGGAAGGTGACAGTGGGATTAGATTTTGATAGGGAAGTGGGTAATGAAGGTGACAGCGGGATTGATTATTGACAGGGAAATGGGCAGGGAAGGGGACAGTGGGATTAGATTTTGACATGGAAGTGGGCAGGGAAGGTGGCAGCAGGATTGATTATTGACAGGGAAGTGGGCAGGGAAGGTGACAGTGGGATTGGATTTTGACAGGGAAGTGGGCAGGGAAGGTGACAGCAGGATTGATTATTGACAGGGAAGTGGGCAGGGGGAAGGTGACAGTGAGATTGGATTTTGACAGGGAAGTGGGCAAGGAAGATGACAGCAGGATTGAATTTTGACAGGGAAGTGGGCAGGGAAGGTGACAGTGGGATTATTGACAGGGAAGTTTTGATAGGGAAGTGGGTAGGGAAGGTGACAGCGGGATTGAATTTTGACAGGTGATGGGCGAGGAAGGAGACAGCAGAAATGAAGTGGGCATTGTGGAATTGGTGACCATATATACTGATCTTGCCAGCTCTGTTGTATTCATGAGTTGTGCCTATGTTAGAATGATTCAAGCCATAATATATTGACAATCTATGTCTTGCACCACTATCTTCACTTCACATCTTTGAATTCAAATTGTAGTTTGGCTTTCATTGTTTGTGCACAGATAATTTTCCTGTGGGGGGGGGGGGG
>NMRB01001704.1:11398-61685 GCA_002633025.1 Notospermus geniculatus | reverse complement strand
TGGTGTCATTTTGTAGGTATATCCTTCTTCTAAACAGACCAATTTCCTGCATTCGCATTTTCTACCGCAATTTGCCGTCATATTCAATTGAACGGAGGACGGAGCGAACTGGGCTAAGTGAAACTTCGCTGAGGACAGGAGAAAACCAAAGTTTCCAGGCCATCTGCCGAGCTGTTCTGATATAGACAACAGGAAACAATTGGTGTCATTTTGTACGTATATCCTTCTTCTAAACATATCAGTATCCTGCATGCGCATTTTCTCTCGTAATTTGGCGTCATATTCCATTGAACGCAGGACGGAGCGAACTGGGCTGAGTGAAACTTGGCTGAGGACAGGAGGTAACCGAAAGTTTCCAGGCCATCTGCCGAGCTGTTCTGATATAGACAACGGGACACAATTGGTGTCATTTTGTAGGTACACCCTTCTTCTCAACAGTCCAGTTTCCTGCATTCGCATTTTCTACCGTAATTCGCCGTCATATTCCGTTATGTAACCTCCGGTGCTGTTCTGATGAAGACATTAACAAGATTAGTTCGCTCCGTCCTGCGTTACATATTGGAATATGACGGCAAATTACGGTAGAAAATGCGAATGCAGGACTCTGGTCTGTTTAGAAGAAGGATTGACCTACAAAATGACACCAATTGCGTCCCGTTATCATCACCAGAACAGCTCGTCAGCCGGCGTGGAAGGTTTTGGCACCTCCAGTCAAAAGTGTCTCCTTGCCGAAAGTTTTTCGCCCAAGCCCAGGTCTCTCCGTCCTGCGTTACATAATGGAATATGACGGCGAATTACGGTAGAAAATGCGAATGCAGGACACTGGTCTGTTTAGAAGAAGGATTTCTACAAAATGACACCAGTTGTGTCCTGTTATCTTCATCAGAATTGCTCCGGTGGAGGTGTTGAAACTTTTGGTACCTCCTGTCAAAAGTGTGTCCTCACCGAAAGTTTTTCGCCCCAGCGCAGTTCGCTGCGTCCTGCGTTACATAATGGAATATGACGGCGAATTGGGGTAGAAAATGCGAATGCAGGACACTGGTCCGGAGGAGGTACCAAACGTTGGCAGTGACCAGCTGTGCGCTCTACCCACTGAGCTGATGGAGCTCGATGTCGAAGCTCCGAGGGCTTCCACCAACATTCGGGCAAGTATAATGCCTCCAAGCTTATAGGAAGTCAGGTGGACAAAATGAACGAAGGCAGAGACTTTTTTGGAAAATCAACATAGAGTTTAATCATTTATCAACGGTAAAAGATTGAACAAGAGCGAGCGATGAATTCTTGATCATGATTTATGAGTATGGCACAATGTTCCAATATGGAAGGGACCTTGACCTTGACACTGGATATCGAAGGTCATGAACTTGACCTGACACGATTAACACCGCAACGACCTTGAGACAGCTGCAATGGCTGGCCTTGACCTTGTTTCCCCTCTCAGCGACCTTGACCCTGGAATCAGGAGAAATCCGGGTGTAGCGGGCGTACTGTTGGTTTTTTTACCTGGATATTTCAGCGCAGCAACTGTTACCGAAATGAAATACATGTATGATAATCTCTTTTGTTAATTGAAATGATCAGAAATGCACTCCCGTTGCAATGGACTCTATATAGGTCAAGGTCACTCGGAGTTGGTGTAATCGCGCAGCAACGAGACGATGACGTATCTTTCGAGTAGTGGCACTACAGCAGGAGTTTTTACCCACCGTCGAAGTATTAAAATACAAAAATCGAAATAAGATATCTTTAGAGAAAAAACATAGTTATATACATCAAAACTTAAGCAAGGGACCCTCTGCAAATTGCTCAGTACCAATCTCGTACGCAGAGATTCGTTACGCTCTGGTCGAGGTTGAAGGTCGCTACACTAATCTCTGGAGACGGCTGGGCATTTCGAGTGAGGATATTCCGCCAGTCATTTTTTTCGCCAGTCACCAGTCATTTTTCTGCCAGTCATTTCACAAATCATAGAAATTTGCCTTAGATTCTAAACATACCAGTTTTAAGATGATTGTATAATGTATTAGGGGTGGATTTTAGAATTACGGTGAATGTAAGTTAAAACCAAAAGGAATTTCGGAGTTGAGGATTTGTATCTGGAGCCTACGGTGGCCGGTAAGGAATGAATTAGTTTTGCACTTGATAAATTTGAAATCTTCATGCATGTGTGGAAAACAAACACGTGTCTATTGTCCACACGCACACTGCGAGGTCCTAAGCACATGCTCTGGCTGCAGAGCTCAAGGCATGAGGTGATGAGGCCCGAGTGGGTTTGGAATTTGACCGTTATGAAGGCCAAGGCCTAAATTTATGGAATAAGATTCAAAGTGGGTGTAATGGCTGAATTATTGTTAAGAAGACAATGCCAAGGGTGCAAGGTGTTCCACCTATATTTCTGAACTTGAACAGAGCCCCGTTAATGTTCAGCGCAGCGCCCTCTGCCCCGTTTGCGCATGCTCATAAAGGCTGTCCGCCATCTTCCAATAAATCATGTCGGTTGTTTACAAAGGACCAATCCCAAATGTGACTTGATCTCCACCATCAAAACTGAAATGTGTCTAATGGGCTATCGTATAATTTCCAGAATGACTGACAGAAAAATGACTGGTGACTGGCGAAAAAATGACTGGCAGAATATCCTCACTCGGGCATTTCACGCTTTACGCGTGATTTGTGGCATCGTGCAATTTTAGAGCGAATTTTAACCGCAGATGCATTGAACTAACTTGAGTATAAAATGTTATACACATAAATGTCCTTAGGGGTTTTTATGAGGGATCTGTTGTATTTATTAAGGAAAAAGCAAAGTACTACTTGGCGCACCATATAAACGTGGAGTGAAACGGTCAAAAATTAGTATACATGTATATTCATGCGCCGTGTGTAACGTACAATGCTTTGGAAATTCCAGAGTATTCCGTAGCTATCTCCAGAGATTAGTGGAACGACCGACAACCTCGGCCCGAGCGTAACGAATCTCTGGGTACGAGATTGGCTCAGTACGTCTGCTCCTGGATCCTTTTCTTTCGCCGCGCCGCGCAAACCGACTTATATGTAATGCGCCGGGATCTGAAATCTCGACCAATCAGCAGCCACGAAACAAATGGCACAGCCAATAGAATGAATTCTTAGTTTTTGTCTAATACAAGATATTCAACAGGGAACGTTTACGAAGGTGGAATCATTTCTTTGCATTGATTCTAGGCTGTTCGAAGGCTGCAAATACAAATCACACGAGAAATGTTTTTGCTGAAGCCTTGAACACCCTGGCCTGACCGCCGTCAACAGCCGTGACCTCACCATTTGGAATGGATTGAGAAAATACTTGCAATACCTGTTGAAGAGCATAAAACACCACCAAGAACCTCGCAAAAGCAGCTAGATTCACGTTTTAGATTTGTTGCCCAACGATTGTTTTTAAAGGGTCCCTATTGGCAGCTAGCTACTAAGCAGTGCGGTCACTTCATCAGAGGTGGCGTTAGCATTACTGAACAACCAACCAACAGATTTTGGCTCAATGTTGATGTTAAGTGTACTACATGTACTTGCAATACATGTCAGAGTCAGATTCTCATCAAAATGCCTCAATCTCGTACCCAGAGATTCGTTACGCTCGGGCCGAGGTTGTAGGTCGCTCCACTAATCTCTGGAGACGGCTAGCCATTTTCACGCCTTAGGTGTGATTTTATCGTGCAATTTTAGATCGAATTTGACCACAAATGCACTGAAATGACTTGAAATGACTTGAGTATAGTATGTTACACACAAAAATGTCCTTAGAAAGTTTTTTTTCGAGGGATCTGTTGTATTTATTGAGGAAAATCCACAGCACTACTTGGCGCACTGCATAAACTTGGAGTGAAGCGGGACGCGCCGTGTGTAACGCACTTGCCATTGCATTTTGGTTCACGAAGCCACCGCTAGGGCTTAGCCGTCTCCAGAGATTAGTGTAGCGACCATCAACCTCGGCCGAGCGTAACTAATCTCTGGGTACGAGATTGCAAAATGCCTATGAGGAGGCTGCCTGTAGGGACACTTTAAATCTAGATTTGCCAACAGAAATGATGTGATACCCTGTGGACAGGTGTCGCTGCAAAACGAACGACAGGCTGGTTCTTTTCGCATTTATATTTCGTGAAGGAAGGGGTACCTTGGCCGAATACCATATGAACAAGTTTTCGCATGCAGAGCCCCCGAAACGCTAACGCGAACGGCAACCCCGTAATTCGATGCCACGAAGAGAGCATCGAACAAAAGAATGGGCGCTCGTGTTGGCGTTTCGGTGGCTTTGCGAAAACTCCTTCGTCAAGGTCAACCTGGTCGGTGTAATAGCGGTGCCAAGCGCTGCCACCTTTCGGTCGACGTGGTTCTTGATGATGTTGCCGTCAACTTTAGGCCTAGTCACTCGAAAACCTTTATAACCCCAACAAACAAATGACATGGAATGGCAGTGTTGATTATGAATCTTGGGTCTGTAAACAGCAGAGATAAACAAACACGCAGAGGAATGTATGGGACATATCTACATGTGAACTACTCTTCAGTCCACATCCAATTCGCGCGAGGCTTATGGCCGATATCTCCCCAACGGCTGGGTCAAATTTGACATACCGTACAGTAATCGATTTGTCTTTTTTGCCGCTACAGCCACCATCACTGTCATTTTCCCTATAAACGTGACAGAAAAAAGTTTTTTCACAAATCACAGTTTGTGTTTACGGCCGAAATGGCGGCCATTTTGAAATGACAAAATGCATCGCGCACGTGTAACACCATGGCGAAATGAAATGGGTTTTGAGAAAGGGATCCGTCATGCCGACCTTACTCGAAAAATGAAGATAGCAGAAAGATACCGGCAAGAAAGACAAGTCAATTGATGTATGGTATGTCGAATTTGACCCAGCCGTTGCGGAGATATCGGCTGAAAACCTCGCGCCAATCGGATGTGGAATGAAGTTTAGTAACATAGTAAAAATACTTCCATCTCATCAACACATTTTGTGTCATCAGCAGCCGAACGCTTTGGTGCAAACAAGCTTAGGGCAAAGCATTGAAATATGATATCTAAGGGGCATATAAGGGGCCTACAATTAAATTAAAATGACGGACAATGAGATTGAATCAACAGGAAAGCTGCAAAATCTCGGACGTGCGAGAAACGTCGAATCGAAAACAGAATATAAATCGAGACTTAATGCAAGTCTTTTTGGGAAAAGACGCCTTACCTGAAAAAAATGAAGAGTGAAAAGAACATGGCGGAAAATGAAATTAAATCCACTGTACTGATGAAAACGAGACTCGAAGTCTCGGGCTTGGGAGAAATTTCGAGATCAACAGAAACTTGTGACAGACTGCGTATTTTCTGTCTTCTGGTCGATATGCCGTGATTGAAATCAAACATAGGCCTACCTACTACAGTGAAAATTCACGATGGGTGGGTCATCACAGTAGCGAGGTAGGCATCAGTGATCACGCATCATATAAATATCGTTGCCGACGAAGTCAAATTTGGTGTGAGATGGAAGCATGGTTTCAATGCATCTACACAATCATGTACAATCAATGCATCTGCAAATTGGAATGATTGTTCGAAGGAATGTAAAATTACAGATGATGAAAAATATATCTTTATGTAGTGTAATGGAGTAAAAGATAACGAGCAATTGGTTCAGCCTGGTTTATGGTTCCGAGAGCTACTGACTGGACGCCAAAAACCAGGTGCGAGAAAGTGCGTTTATCATATTGAGAACTAGAGTAACCTAGAACTAAACACTTGGCTTCGATACTTTGCAGAAATTTCCTCTAAATGTTTGGAGTTCTATGACTGCAGACATCAGACGAGACTTTCGACAATTAGGAGCTTAGCAGTTTCGGGATATGATACATTTTTGATAATACTGAATAAAATGGACGTATTTATCTCCACTTCACAAAGAATTTCGGCCGAAGACCATTGACGAACCCTGGCCGAGGTGATTTACAATGAAATGGCAACTATCAAGAAAATATCGACGCTAGCGTAGGCCTACACAGCAGAGAATGTAAAAATGCAACTGAATTCTCTTTTGGTGACTTTAAACGCTGTTTACAAACCCAAAATTTCATTCATTTTGTAATCGAATATCTTCTTGGCAATTACAGTTTCAACTGTGCAACCTTTGAGCAGTGTAACATACCGTCCTTTCGTCGCTTATTTCGCGATGTTTTCCCTTTTTTGAAACCATAGTAAAGTTAACTACTGTTGATATACTCAAGGTCACATAGAGCAGTTTCACACATGCGCATTTTCAACAATTTTGCTTCCTATTGGAATCTGCATAATGCATAACAATGGCAGTATCACAGAAAGCATGTTAAATCCGTTCCATCTTGCAGTCCTTATTTTACACAATACTGTAATTTGTCTTATTCAGCCGCTGATGTAACGATACGCATCACGTCGGGGGTGGTATCCACAACCTGACTAAATCTCTTTATTTATTTATTCCATGCGAGACGTGGAAAACTCCACATCCCGATGAGAATATAACCAAGGTTCTGAAAATAATACTTTGGGAATAAAACCACCTGATCATCAGGTGTTATTTACATTGCAGATTGCACCGACTCTCCTTCTCGTCTGCTGCAGTAAACACGTGGTTAAGTCACCACGTATTTTGATTAGAATAGCCTCGATTTGGCGATTTTTTTCTATTATCCCCTTTAGGGTTACTGAGCACAAAATATTTACCCAATTTCTGAGCCAGCTTTCCTTCGTTAAAGATTGTACCTGCACACATCAAAATATCAGCTGCGAAGTCCACATGGATTAATCCGAAGTCTCCTCGGAGGATTTCGTATTGACGGAAACGCACGAATATGACGTAATCCACTTCTATCCTGATTGAAAAGGCACCAGTTTCAGCGTCGATTAGATATATTAAGATCACAATCAAATAATTCCCTACCCCCTCCAGATATATATATATACATAGCAAAAGATATCGAATGGATTTCTCCCAGCAGTACTTGGACCATTTCACTGCAAAAATGGCGAGACTGCCATACCGACACAGGCTGAGGGGGAAAAGGCCCGTATTTCTTGGCGATACTCCTGTACAATGCACCAAAATGGCAGTTCATCATCCCCGGCTGTAGTTGAGCAAACTGCACTCGTCAGCTGAAATACATCCCACAGTGATAGAGTTGTTCTACAAGGACAAAAGCCGATTTAAAAAAAAAGAATGACGTACTTTCGAATTTAAATGCAAAAATACAAATATGACAATATTTTTATGTTGATGTCGCAAAGATAGTTTGGTGAGGATACGCTCTCGCAATATCTCGTGATCTCGAAAACGAGATCTGAATTATGAAGGCCTTCTTTGTCCGTCGCTGTATTCGCATTTTCTCCAGTTTTGATAACATACTCAAATGTTGCATCGTGGAAAAATTTTCTGAGGAACATGGTTGTATGGAAGAATTTCTGAGTATCTGAAGACTGTTTCTAAAATTTTGACGTCGTTGATAAAATTTAGTGCCGATCCTCGTCGACAGGGTGGATCGGGAAAATACAACTTAGGGTGAAAGTCACATCAGCAGAAAACAGGCCCCATGCGAAGTAGGCCAAGGAGTCATCAAAAGGAGATAGATTATCTTTGTAGCCAAAACTTAGGATTTTGTTCCGGTAATATCTTTGCAAACAACGTTTGATTGATTTCCACCTTTTACTAAAAAAATGTTGTATAAAAATTAGCTGATGCCCTTGCAGGGTTATATAACGGATTCCTTGTTGTCGCCGGAGCCGCCACTCCCGATGCTGTCACTTCCACAAATGTGCATCTCAATCTCCGAAAGCCGCTGTTCCACCTCCCACTGCTGTTGATTTAACTTTATGCTCATTGTCGCGTTTTCGGTTTCCAAGGCAACCAATCTCTCGCGAAGCCGCGAGATTTCCTGTAACAGGATGTCACTTGAGGGATCACGTGCCAGTGAACACGTGCTACTGGAAGCCAAATGCGGACTAGTGTTGAGAGTATTTAGAGGTTGACTTGGGGAAAGGCTATGATGTGTGAGGTTTGGAGAGAGAGCCGGGGACAGCAAATTGGAAGTGCTGGACCGATAGGAGGACCCAGCACCGCCATAGCCACCCGGGGAGAGGAGAGGCATCGACAGAGGAGACATGGGCAGAGTAGCAGTAGTAGTATATGGAGCACCAAAGGACTGAAGTGGAATATTGTCTGTAATAAGGCTTGGAGACCCCTGATTGCTCTCCGTAATATTCGGGGGCGAAATACCAATATTCGGTACGACAGTGGTTGGCACTGGAGAAACACTCGACCTCGGTGTCGATGGCGGCGTCAGGGAAAATTTTGGAGGTTCCCCTTGGGAAAGGTCCGTGAAAGGTTTCGGAGGTGCAGATTGTCCTGAGTCAATAGCGGGTTTTTCGTCCGTAGCCCCCGTCGCGTGCCCCTGAGCGTTGGCGTTGTTGTCGCTTGATGACGACGGTGGAGCCTCCCCCGATATGTCCGAGCAGCTATGGTGGTCCCGACTTTGCCGGGCCTTGATTGGGAAGTCCCCCGCAATTTGCATATGCTCCAGAGGAATTTTTCCAGCAGACTCTACAAGCCCCGGAGTACTTTTGCTACGTGCTAAAGATGCTGAAATAGACAAGAGGAAGGATTGTAATTAGATACAGAACTGGATGAGACTGGAACGAAACGAATGCGTTAATACAGTGTCGTACATTGTGCAGATCGTCACAGCAATGCTGCAGAAGAAATTTGTAGTCAGCTTCAAGGCGAATGTGATTGGATGAGATAATGACGTCATGGCATCAACTAAAGATGATTGGATGAGAAGGTAGCGACCATCAATTAACATGAACAGAACACCGAATTTGACCTACATTTCAAATGACGGAGAGTCAGACCACAGGAGCCTGTACCTTTTTATTACTCATAGAATTTTAAGCTGTTAGAAGTCCCAACAGTCATTTAGTATCAAAAGTATGGGTGAGCCCCCTTTCCGTTCGCCCCAGCATCCCTAAATATATATGGTAGGGGGCCTAACCCTCACGTTTACCCTTACTTTCGACACTAGGCCTAATGACTATTCACACTTAGCCTACAATGCGTCAGTGTCCACGAGTATTAAGGTACAGGCTCCTGTGGTCAGACGTTTTCATTACTCCTACCAGTGTTTTTTTAAAGTTTTACGAAAAGTTGAAGCGTTGTTTGGTGTTAAACCACAGCCCATGATGCTTTTAACTACACTGTAAGCAAGTATATGACCAAATAAGTTATCTCAAACAGGCTTGCTACGTGGTTGAACGTTCATATTCACTTAGGCTGTCTGTTGGTTAAACTAAGCCTCATTGGACCAGCGATCGGTTTTATAAACAGTGATGAAATTTAGAATAAATGAGAAAACGAAGAGAGTGCATACATCATGTAGCCCTCATGAGAATATCCAAAGCCAAACACATACACTGGACAGAAACAACACTAACCCAGAAACCCAAAGAATGTTTGTTACCGAACAACCCTTGTTTTTAAAANAAAAAACTGCCTTCGGTCGGATAACGACCTGGGAAAGCAGTGTCAGTGATGAACAGCGGTCCATACCCAAAGCACAAAAACCCACAAGAAGCGGCAACATTAAGATTCATCCGGCGTTTCATTCAATAGCAACAGAGCTTTATCACTCTATTTGATTGTTCCAGTGACGGAGTTAATCATGATTTTGGTTGGTGTATTCGGTCGTGGTCTGGAGAATGACAGAGAAATGGAGGAATAAATGACGAGAAATTTCTATGGGATGTCAGAAAAATTCTAGAAAATACGATGGGAAGTTTTTTATGACAGAAGTTGCAGTCTGGTACCTCGGCGTCTGATTTATCATGTATCTACGTTTGGAAATGTGTACAACTGTAAGTGAAAACGTACGACGTTATCGGCCATACCACTCATGCCATGCAGTGCCCTTCATTCATTTTTATGCTAAAACAATGAGGACTCGGACAGATCGAAAATCATCAGGCCGGGCCGAGTTTTACATTCTATCCGATTCTGCTGTTCGTACGGAAAAATCTATTGTTCGCTATCTCGTTTACATTGTTATTGTTCGCATGGCAGAATCGGATAGAGCATAAACCACCCCTTACGCCCGCTGTACACGATCAAATTTTTCATCCAATTTTTTGGGAAATTCGGATTCCGGGCCTAGGGGGCTCCGGTTTGGGCCGGCTTCAATGTATAAACCGCATGTACATGTAAGCCTTTATTGAGCATATTCAGAAAATTGGATGAAAAATTTGATCGTGTACAGCGGGCATTAAGCCTGTTTTAGACTAGTATAAGTCTGGTCAAATTTTCTGAATGTTTGAACATGGTGGGTACGATCAATCTAAAGATAACATCGAAGGCAACAGCGATGCAAGAAGTCCCGTTGGAGTTTCTCAGTGTGCCTACAACAGTTTCCATGACTTTTTTGCCGTCACCTAAACACATACATGATTATGTAAGGCTACATTTTTGGCCCATTTAGGAATAAAGTCTGACTAACCTTTACTTCTAGGCCCACCGGGGAACCAGACTGCAAGAACAATATAGACAATGAAAAATGTAAAAAATCTGCAAATTTAAAAACCGTTGTTCGGTAGGAAGTGAGAACCTCATAAATGGGCTGTTTGCAAAGTATTAACTGGTTCTGGTAGCTCAATCCTTTATCAATGCTTGCTTAACAGCAGCATCTTTGGGCATGTTGGTCTCGAGCTTGCACTGTGTGCACAAAGTATTTGCCAATGCACGTGCATGCAGCTATACCGAGGGCGGGTAAATTTACAAGGTTGAGGACGGAGTGATTTTCGGGGGGAGGAAGTTAGGGGCGTATCTTATTTTTATACTATGTGCAGGGTGTGTACACCGACCGTGGAGCACCAAATCTAAGACCTTTTAAAGACTATTTAAGACCAAGTATCGGCAAAATTTAAGACCTATTTTCTTCCAAATGAATGATGTGAGCTCTCAAACCAGTTATGACAAGGAAACAGCATCCATTTATGACCCATCGATAGAAAAAAAACCTGTTGGAGAAAGCGTTGATAAAATTGAATCTGAGAAAACAGTCAGGAAAAACATGAAATTGATGATAACTGGTATAAAAATTGAAGAAAAAAGACCTTTCTTTCACCACTCGATCCAATACAGCAGCAAGCACTCATCACTCCAGATGCATTGGTAAAAGACATAGTGACGTCCCATCCTAATCCTAATAAAGAGTTTTCAAACTTGTTTCCTTCGTCATGTATTCAAACTGTGGTTAAAGTACCAGGGGACGTGTTGTATGAGCCGAGACGGAGGTTCAGATGACGTTCCGAGTCTCGATTCGACTCCAGAGGATTCCTTTTTTGAGAACTACGTCATCAAATACAACGGGGTTTTCCAAAGCAATGGTGTTTACTCATTCAAGAGAACGACTAGAACCCGCCTGGATGGTAACTTTATCTCCTACTTGAAAAATCCGAATTTTAGCACCTCGGAGTCGGAGCGGGAGTAGGAGTCGGACCAGGGCCCAGTTTCACAAAGAATCTTAAGTCTAAAGTTTGACTTAAGTCATCATGTGACCAGGTTTCAGCAAATCAGATGACTTCATTTCAGACTTAAGTTTTTTTTTGACTTAAGATTCTTTGTGAAATCCAGCCCAGATCTTGACCTCGCGAATGACACGCATCGTCGGCCCAGCCTCAGCCTCAGCCCAGCGCAGTTGGGGAATTTCAAGCCTTATGCATACTCTATCCGATTCAGCTGACCGTATGGAAAATTCTATTGTTCGCACTCAGTTTATGATCGCACGATGGCAGAAACGGATAGAGTATAACCAAATCTAGTTTATGGAAAATAAATATCCCTGCCACTGCCCGGCCTTTTTCGCGGATCATAAAATTAACCCATCGTTGTAGGCCCATACACTATGTCTTTTAAACTGCTGATCTGTTTTGTTCACTCCTCCAAGAAAAATGCCACCACTAAATGGCAAAAATATCATAACTGCACATTAAAGTCAAGGACAGAGATTTTCTGTCTTAGTCATGTACCCAGGGTAAAGCAAAATGTTTCATTTCCTGGCTACGAAATTTGTAGTGTGGAATATACCTCCTTTAAAGGGAATCGAGCAAATTGTGTTATGAATATTTGCCAATAGGTGTCGCTGCGCTCGTTTGGAATCAAAATGGCTGAGTGGTCTCTCTTTTTGATCAGAAACTTCAGATTTTTCTTTTCGTTTCAAAAATGAGTTCGAATCTTCAAATTCCAGTGGAAATTAAATCAGATCCCAATTCTTCCGTATCATTACAGACAAGTTAAATCAGATACGCTTTGCAGCCACCCAATATGCAAATGAGATTCCTCTCTCAAGCGTAGCGCCACCTTTTGATCGCTGAACCACTCAATGATATACCGGGCCTCAAAATGAGCTTATGGACTTGGAATAAAACACGAACATGAATAAATCATATTCAAATGACATGAAAATGCAAATATGTAAATGAAGCAAGGCGACAGCTATATCCAAAAGCAATGGCATTCAATATGTGTTTATATTTACAGGGTCTTAAACCAAGTTCAACTAGTTGGGTGAGTTCGGGACTTCCCTCACAAGTGTAGCTGGGAGGAGGCGAGATGCCGAAGAAGCCTGGAAAGAGATGCATTTAAGTCTCAATAGATGGAGCTCATTGTTGTTCCGCTGGTTCTTCGTACAGACGCTAGGTGGCTTTTGAGTAGAATCAGGGTAGATTTGTTCCCGATCACACCGATAGGAGTAGATACGTTTCCTGCCGAGATATAGGTAACGGTTACGCCTGTCGTCCAGAATCACGTGGTTCGAAAAGCTGCCGATGAAAAACGCGTTGATTGGTTGAAAAATCATTGATTGCCCTTTTGTTGACCAATCAGCGCGTTGGAAACGACAATCACGTGATTATCTCGGCGTATGAGATCAGGAACCAATCTAGAACCTCGATTTTTACAGGAATATTAGTTTGTTGTTGTGCCTGGACTCAGACTGTGTGGTCGTATGCGTACCTTGGAAAACGTCATTGGTCCCATGGGAATAGTTCTAGTTGTCTGCATACATGTAGTTGTCTTAATACTTAAATTCAGTTCTATTTAGGTTGTATACCGTACTAAAGGGAAAAAATGTTTTTAAATCATGGTAAATAAACACTGTGCATCGATTAAAAACTTAAAGAAAATCAGAAGATTTTTTTACGTTCGCCCAAAGAAAATCAGACGATTTTTTACATTCGCCGAAAGAAAACCAGAAGATTTTTTACGTTCGCCCATGCGCAAAGTCTTAAAGAAATTGGTCCGTGCTGGGCAATGATGGTGATTTTATTAATAAAGCCAGTGACGTTTGGGAGATTCGACATCACCATGCATAAGGATGCAGTGCTAAGGTTAGAAAAATTAAGCTTATGTACATGTAAATCTACTCTAAAAATATTAGAAAAACTCAACGGCACTCAACGGTAATTCCATGTCCTACCAACTACTTGCCTATTCTACTGAAAGCACTGAGAAGGCCTCTCACCTAGCTCTATACGAACGAACCAGCGTATATAAGTCAGCAAATTAAATACTAAATACCAAGGACTACAACGCGTAAGGTGGTCATCTGGTGAGTAGTGTACGACGGGTATATACGTAGTGAAGGGACGGACTGACTTTTCAAAAATTTAATCTAATCTGTATGGGGGAAGTTTGGACTAAAGCTGTTGTTTGCATCGTAAACGAAAATATTTTCTTGGAATCTTCGTTGCACGAAGACCGTACAAAGCGGTCCAAAGTGGACTGTCTACGTTGGACCGCCCAAATGTACGACGTTCTGGATTGACTCGCTGGTAATGTAGTGTACGAGTACGACGTATGCAAATCAAACACCAGAGTACGGCACCAAGTAAAGTATACTGAGTATTATTTGTATCTGTGAGGACGTTTCAACCAAGAGGTTCATTTTGTAGACAACGTAACTTTCCCTTGTGTGTCTACGGAATATATGAAAACATCGAATAGGAAAATGTCAGTACCACTTCAAAAACATGACCAGGAAAGAATGGCTCACTACGTATCTCTATACCTGCCGTACGACCACCGCGAAAACTAGGATGTGGGGTCCTCAATACGTCATCGATAAGTCCATAAGTCCATTTCGATTTGTGAGAAAAGGTTGACATAGACGTGCTTATGATGACGGCAGGGATAGCGCTTATCTAGCGCTTCTGGCATGCTTTGGATAGCGCTTGGGTTGAAAATCCTGAACCATTGATGATGAATGGTGAAGGGGTCGCGTTGTACCGCTCGGGTAAAGGATGGGATGGCATTGGTTGCGGCGATCTCGCGGGAGTGGGTACAAGTGGGCAGCATTGGTGCTACGAACCTAGCACCACTGAAGGTAAGGCGGGTCGGATCGAAGGGAAGGGGTAGGAATGTCCGGCCGATCTGCCGCCACTTACGACAAAATAAGACTGATGATGTAGATTCCAGCTTCTATCGTTGCTCTTTTTCAGTTGGGTGTCCATTGGTGCATAGCTACAAACTGACTACGGAGCAGAAACGAGGTTCTACGAAACATGCATTTAATGGTGTTGCTCTCTACACTCTGGCACTCTTTTGTTGTATGCAGAATGCCTAGACCACGTCACACAGATTACCAGAATGTACAGTGTACATGTACAGTGTGCACGCTCGGGCAGTCTTACCTCGTAAAGCTGCTTTTCCACGAGGCGTTTGCGGGCGCGGTGAAGGAGGCGGGCGCGGGTGGAAAAAATCGATCCAACGTATTTCCCTTTCCCTTTAACGTTAGCTGTTTCACTCGCACCCGCTCCCGCCACCGAAACCGCGTCCGCAAACGCCTCGTGGAAAAGCAGCTTCATGCAGATGACCAATGCAGAGTTTACATGTAGCCGAGAGTGTGCAAACTCGGGCAGTCTTGTATATGTAGCCTACAGTGTCAAAGACCACGTCACACCGGTAACCAGGGTCGTTAATTAGAGAGTTTTCGCAAAGCCCCCGAAACGCCAACGCGAACGCCAATCCCATTGATTGTTCGATGCCACGAAGAGAGCAGCGAACAACAGGATGGACGTCCGCGTCGACGTTTCTGAGGCTTTGTGAAAATCCTCTTATAGTCTAGAGTTTTCGCAAAGCCCCCGAAACGTCATCCTTTAGTTCGGTGCTCTCTTCGTGGCATCGAACAATGGGTTTGGCGTTGGCGTTGGCATTTCGGGGGGGGGGGGGTTGCGAAAGCTCCCTATTCACAAAGCCTGCCGCAACTTTAGGACTGCATAAACTATCGTCCATTTGCGAACAATCTATTCTTTACAATCAGGCTGACAAAGGATTTGCGGGGGGGATTCGTCTACCGACCCTTAAAGTTACGGGGGGAGGGGTTGTGAACAAGGTCCCTGAAAGTGGAGTGTCCATGTACATGAGCGTGTGCACACTCTGGCAGTCTTGTATGTATGGCGTCAACGATCACGTGTCACACAGATAACCAGACACAGAGTGTACATGCAGAGTGTGCATGACGGTGTGTAATGACGTGCACAACGGAACTTACTCACCTTTTTCTAAAGGCGCTTTCTTGTATTTTTCCAATCGCTTCACAGCAATGGCTTCCAACTTCACCCTGGCCGCGGGATATTCCTTTAAGACGTCCCACATATCTTGTTTACTGAGGCAAAAGAGATCCGAGTAACCGACAGACCTCACAGAGGCCGTCCTCCGGTTACCCGCCGTGCCCATATTAAGAATACTTATTTCACCGAAGTAGCTACCGGGCTTCAGCGTTGCCAGGACAGTCCGCCCGTTGTCCCCGACCACCTGGAGTCTCCCGCGGTTTACTATATACATATCTTTGCCGATTTCCCCTGAAAATAAACAAAGAACACCACGTGACCAACAGAAGACGCCACCAACCGACATGTCACAAACCAAATGATGCAGGCACCACAGTTCACGTAAGAGACGGGTATGGCTGATTGTGGTATCTGACATTAGGTGAAACTACGAGGCAAGATGGGTGCGAAAATCGTTCTTCCAACAAACGTTGAAAGACCAATAGACAACAACGTATCTTGGCATTACCTCCCTCAGCAGAGCGATAACACCAAGACGAAGTTGGAGTACTGACCCTAACCTGAACAAACCGGCCCTGGAAAACTACGAAGAACCATGTTTCCATCTTCAGATGAGAATCAGCTCGCTTACTCTTCATTCCACATCCGATTGGCGCGAGGTTTTCGGCCGATATCTCCGCAACGGCTGGGTTAAATTTGACAAAGAATACATCAATCGACTTGTCTTTCTTGCCGGTATCTTTCTGCTATCTTCATTTTTCGCGTAAGGCCGACACAACAGATCCCTTTCTCAAAACCCATTTCACTTCGTCACGATGTTCGGTGCAGTTTACACATGCTCGATGCATTGCGTCATTTCAAAATGGCCGCCGTTTCGGCCGTAAACCCGAACTGCTGTTGGTGAAAGAACTTTTTTATGTCACGTTTTTAGGGAAAATGACAGTGATGATGCCTGTAGCGGCAAAAAAGACAAGTCGATTGATGTATGGTATGTCAAAATCGACCCAACCGTTGCGGAGATATCGGCTGAAAACCTCGCGCCAATCGGATGTGGAATGAACAGGAGGAGGATATAAACCAAATCGCTCAGGAAGAGAACCAGGTCAAGGTCACGTTTTGTGATACCTTTTTGTAACAACCGCGCCTTCCACCAGGTTCTGCCGGACGTTTCAAAAAGACGTCTGCAAATTACCATCGAAACGGACTGGGCACTACCAAATTCACCACCGCCATCAATACGTATACAATACAATGTGGACAGAAACAATACATGTACAACAACTTGCACTTGCGAATTACGGTGTTGTGTCTCAAATTTAACACGATGATGAGCAGAACTGGATGGTAAGTGAGGCTATGAGAAGAAAGCGTGTACGTGTACCTGTTTAAAGACCTAATTAAAGATAATGTATCATGACTTCATTGTTTACATTCAATGTTCGTAAACATGGATGTTTACATTATGTTATTTTGGACTTTTGGGACACGCCAACCCACCAAATTGAATACTTTCGGTATCAAAAGAATTTCTAGAGGGGCATGCCACCAACAAATAGCTCATAAGACAAAGAAAGACTGGGGACAAACAAACAAAATGTAAATAAACAATGATTTTCTTGGCCCGCGAAAATACCCGTCACGTGATACATTATCTTTAACCGGCGTTTATCGCTGCGTTTCGTTCTTTTTGTCTTGTAAATTAGACTTCAAAGCACCAGCCGAAATTCTTGTATTGGCCTGTGATCTTATACACACCACGTCGAATCAACATTTTGAGCGTACGCTGCTTTATTATTTTTTATTCACGACAGCGACTCCACGCCAGGGCCGATTCAAATTTACCGGTAAACCGCCACATTGTGTTGTTATTGTCGTTTTCGATAAACACGCTGCACTGATTCCACACCAGCCGGGAGTCAACCAAACATAAAGCGACACCTAATGCCAGATATTGAACCAGCCAGAGACGGGCACGAACACCACTACATTAGGGAAAGTGGCGTACCAGACGACCGATGACGGTCTCCACGAGGGCTCTGTGGGCCATGAAAGGTGTCCTCTACCACTTCGAGTTTTCCACGACTCAAAATATACATGTCTTTCCCCACTTCACCTGGAACAGAAGAAGGTCATCACTGCTTTAAATCAACAGAAGAAACTTAATCGAATGAGGGGATGCAAATTGAAAAAGAAGGAACATAAAGCTGCACGAAAAGATAAGCATTAAACTGCTGCGTGAAGATTTACAATATATGAGGTGTGACTAGGTTGCTGAAACTGGATGTGGGTCGTAAATAAATTTGCTAACATCCACGACCGAATGAGGGAGAGAAATGGCTGGAAATATGGCAAGAGAGTGACGAAAACATGGAAATAACAATGAAATCTGGCAAAAGAATAAAAACTCGAAAATGGGAAGTTCAGCCTTGAAGAAATCTGCCCTGCAAGAAACGTCAATTCAGTTTCACAACCAGGTTCACTTGTATAAATTCGACATGGTGTGATCTGTTATGGGTGCGAGAATTACCTTCCTGAAACAGAGGGTTTTGAAAATTAACATTTCTGCGATTAGCATACAAATTAAAGGAGCACGGTATTGCCACTTTTTCTCGACAGCCGGTGCCACCGAGCCACTCTCCAACCCAAGGGACTAACTACGTTTCGGCGAATGACCCGATTACTGCGTACGTTTTGTAATGGATTTTTGTAGTTCGTGTTGCTGCCGCTAGGTGGTTCACTCTACGACGGCAGTCAAATATCCAATACCGTGCTCCTTTAAAGTCTTCAAATATTCAAAATTACATGTAGAAAAATCTTAAAATCTCAAAGATCTTCTTACGTATATCACTTAGTGGACCAGACATCTATATGCAAAAAAACCCTCGAAACATTGTAGTATCAAAATCTGAAATGTTTCTCGAATTTTTGAAACTATTAAAGTGCTGACGTCAGATTTTCGAGATATTCAATGTTCACGTCAAACTGAATGACTGTTGTTGAAAAGTCATCAGCGACTTATTCTGATCCCATCACGTGCACGACGTCCATGGGAACGGAATAAATGGCACTAGGAACGAGGTTGCAATTAGGTGCAAAGTGGCAATCTCGCAGGAGCCTCAGTTTGGCAAATACCCATTACCACAATGTTGTCTCTGGATGCCGAGGTGTTTGCGCTCAATCTGGAACACGTCAGGGTAAAATTGAATCAGTGCTCCCAGAACTCTTACTGTCGATGTTGAAATCCTTCGTGGGGGGTGAAAGATT
Organism: Notospermus geniculatus; assembly: GCA_002633025.1. Classification (NCBI taxonomy): domain Eukaryota; kingdom Metazoa; phylum Nemertea; class Pilidiophora; order Heteronemertea; family Lineidae; genus Notospermus; species Notospermus geniculatus. The sequence goes on along the minus strand of NMRB01001704.1, from coordinate 42,805 downwards.
GCTCGACGAGGGCTCTACGTGCAGAATCATTAGGAAAGTAATAGAAGAAATTTAACTGGTACGAAATCAGGAATTCTACTAATTAGTAGATAAAGAGTTAATCAGAATCAAATAATTGTACATCAGGTAAATGATTTATCATCATCAAGGACAGACCAAATTAATGAGCGTAAAAAATCTAATCAAATGCAAAAAAGACAGGTAAGTTTGTAGGCAAATGAAATGCGTAAAACGGCGTCCCAAAAACAAACGGTCCTGGCCTCTTAAACATGGCGCACACGAGCGACTAAAATGGGGGCGACTACCGATGCGACTACTAGGTCGCATGCGATAATTACCTTTGAGGTCGATCAGTGATGTCATCCGCGACATCACTGATCTCCCAGTGAAGCATTTGTCGCAAACGAGTCAAAAAAAACTAAAAAAACTAAAAATATGTTCAGTCGCTCCTGTAGTCGCAAGGCTAGTCTCCTAGAAAGTCGCTCAAAAAATCGCTCGTGTGCGCCATGCCTTACTGCCAATAAACTTTAAGAAGCTGGCGTTCACAGAATGAGGGAATCTCGAATGAGCGAGTTTCCTTGGTAGAATTTGGTAAAGACACAATATGGCTGGATGGTCACGGCAATACGGTGATGGTGTTGCCGCGGCCGTGAAGGACATTTTCCTTGCTGGGATGTCTGTAGGTTGCCTGCCTGCATGGAATCAAGAGCAACATCGATCTCGACAGATTCTATCGGGCTAGGTTTACTCTCAATCCGACTCTGGTATAGTACGGTCAACAGTTCATTTTTTACGGCATTGTAAACAAAATTTCTGATCTAATCTAACAAAACAGTGTAAACGGTCAGCAGAATCGGATAGAGTATAATAACAATAACATTTGCTGTAAGGTCAGCCGAATCCGATAGGCCTAGAATGTAATCTAGGCCTAAGAGTATCAAGGAATGAGCGAACAATAGTTTTTGCCGTATGGTCTAACAGTTTAAGGAGTGAGCGAACAATAGAGTTTGCCTTACACAGCCAGCGTAATAAGTCTGAACCAGGTCTACCAGACCTCAGGCTGAGGCAAACAAGGCTAGGAACGTTAGGGATTTACTGGGTTACAGGACAGCAGTATCCCAAACGAGGACTTTTTGACTGTTTTCAGAGATCTGTGACACGACAGCACCGTGGAGTTGGCAACGAAGCAACGTCATTGTTACGCTTGCCACGAATCCATCTGGCTACTTCACAACTTAGTTTACAACAAAGTAACCTAATGCATATTTGACAATTCAGTAACTACTTCACAACAACGAGAAAACGTTTGAATAATGAATGTAGCATGTTTTGCAATTTTGCCTCAACATGACCTGACAGCAGCTACGCATGGTGTGGAATTTTAATGTTCTAAAGAGAAAATTGTGGTCGACTTTTTTCAATTGGTTGGAAATCCGTACCAGCGTCCTCTAATTTCTGTCGGGTACAATTAATGTAAAATTTCGTGGTGTTTCCTCGGCATATGAAATGAACTTCGTCAACCTTGGAAACAGCCAATTTCGTCAAAAGCCTGATCCGGCTAATCAGACCTCATTAGGGAGGTTTAGAAATGAAACGATAAACGTTAACGTTAACGACAACGTTATTTTTGTACCGAAAATGCAATATAAAATCTGGCGAATGTGTAGAATGAAAAATAACGTTGTCGTAAAGTTTACGTGTATCGTTTGATTTCTAAACCTCTCTCTTATTAGAAACGCTATCAAGAGACGTCTGATGATGGTAAAGCCAGTTGTCTTCAGAGCTCTATTCAGAGAAGGGAAACTCTCACGTGTTGGTATAAGATTCCAAAAAGCTACAACACATCATTTTTGATAAAAGAAGAAAAGCAATGAAATGGTCCATGGACCATGTGCTCACCTGGGTAAATGCACCAGAAGAACGAAAACAAGTGTCGAGTCAATATGTTCCCGGGAAAAAAACATACCAGGGTTAGAACTTTTTTGTGGTATTGTTCATATGATATGAGCCAAAGTACATTTTTCAAGATGGACGACTGGCGGCCATTGTATTTGAAGTGCAAGACAGCTAAAATTTGGCAAACAAAGAGGGTATCTACAAACACATTCGTACCAAGTTACATTCTAGCTGCTGTTCTTCAGGAGATATTGGCTAAAGTCCCATTTTCAAGATGGCCGACTGGCCACCATATTTGAAGACAAAAATGTCAAAATTTGATGTACGCGTAGAAGGTACATAAATACGTACAATTTCAAGATCAAAACATTCTAGTTGCAGTAATAGGAGCTGTCAGTGAGTTGACCAATAGGTGTCACTACGGCCCAATTCAATGCATATAGTGGACCCATTCATTCTTGATCGAGCACAATCACGTAGATTTTCCTGTGTATTGGTCCGCTAGAACTTTGCTGCCATCTTTTGGCAATACGCGCGGCTGACTGCTCCTATTTATGAGACATGGGCCAAAAGCCATTTTCAACGATGGCCACCTGACTTGGATAACATCTTAATTGTTAGCTTTCGGTAAAACACGTCGTCACAAATTTCGCCCGGAAAAGGCAACCATCGTTGGAATGATATTCTTTATTTGGAAATTATTAAAGTAGAAAGAGTACTTTTAGCGAAAAGACAAAAAAAATCTTCTGATTCATCCTCGCGACGTAGGACGAGACTTAAACACGCGCGATGAAATCTCAAAACCAGACGACTGCTTGTTATTTTTGAATTGCTCAGAAACGAAGTTAATTTTGGATTTAAAGGGGACATTTCTTTCCTGCAATGACAGAATGTGCTGGAAGGGGATACAGTTTAGTGATATTTATTTAACCCTCACGTTAGGAGGCTTGGAATGCCAAGGTTTTTTGAAATCCCACAGATCTTTAATATCTTTATGTTAAGGTGATACATGGATTTCATGCATGTCCCCATTTGTGTAGTATATAAAGGAATGTCCCCATATGTTAAGGTGATACATGGATTTCATGCATGTCCCCATTTGTGTAGTATAGAAAGGAATGTCCCCATTCGACATGAAGATGCACCTTACAAGATACACGTGAATATGGGGTTATTGTGGGGGAGGGGCTACCCAATCCTCTCCACGATGATGATAAGATAACTAGACATATTTAAAGGTAAAGACACACTTAAAAGAGCACGGTATTGCCGCTTTTTCTCGACAGCCGGCGCCACCGCGCCACTCTCCAACCCGAGGTCTAACTACGTTTTGGCGAGTGACCCGATTTACTGCGTACATTTTGTAATGCATTTTTGTACTTCGTCTTACTGCCGCTAGGTGGCTCCCTCTACGTCGGCAGTCAAATAACGCATTTGAGATCCAATACCGTGCTCCTTTAAATGTATGTTACAGAATCTTACTTTTTGTGCTTTGAATAAGTGGCCAAATTGTTCTTGGAGCTCGAGAAATTTAATGATGAACGATACTGGCATTGAGGAACAGAAAGGTCTAATTCACCAAAGTAACGAAAAAGTCAGCCAGTAATGAATGGGGGCTTTCAAAAAGGGAAGTTTTAGTGGGTGGTATTTGAAGTGCAAACTGAAGGATTTCAATAAGGGGTCCAAATGGCAAAATTAAGGGAGGGAACTAACTGATGGCTTCACGAGTAGCTAGCAAGTCGTGCTTTGGAAATGGCGTGAAATGAACCTACATGTACTTTATTATTTGTGTTCGACTTCTTCGCTAGTGATATCTGATATTGGATAGTAGTGTCCGTGACCATTGAAAGAGGACGTTTTAGTCACCAGACATTGGTTCCTATTACCCCTTGGAACGAGCTTGTATTAAATCAATATCAACCCTGATTTGGGACATTTGTGTACGGCCTTGATATATTTCAGCCTCCAGCCAGCATCAGTTACCCACACCATTAAAAATCAAGGACCGGAGGGAATTGCCTCCTCCTTCCGTTAATGTACTTCATCTCTGGTTCATCAAATATTAAAATTTCTATAATCCTGAGATGCAGGGACAATATATTTCAATTATCAGCCATTCTAGATTCAAAGCTTTGGTGATATGTAATGTGGAATGACAATAAGTGCAGGTGGCAAGAGTTTTGTAACTCTTGTTACATGTATTTTAACTCATTTGAACCCAATCCACTTATTGTTTGGGAAACTCTGGTACATGTAGATAGATCGACACGTTTCTCTGTGTGCCCCGCATTGTCATTGTTGGTGAAACGCTGTGTGCCCCGTATTGTCATTGTTGGTGAAACGCTGCCAGATGGATCGACACGTTTCTCTCTGTGCCCCATATTGTCGACTCATCGTTGGTGAAACGCTGCCAGACAGATCGACACGTTTCTCTGTGTGCCCCGTATTGTCAAGTGGCAGCTTTCTCCGAAAGACAATATTAAGTGAACAGTCACAGATGGGGAACATTCAAAAACGTTACAACGTATCGGCAATAAAACATTGGCGATTTTCTGCCTTTCGCTCGCTGACCACAAAATCAACTCAGGCAGAGAACCAACAGATGACGCAGCGAAGAAAACATCCACACAAATCGATTGATAATTTGAAAAATTTATCAAGAACAGGATGCATCAATCAGCTCTTGCAAGTTGGTCCGGACCGGTTGACATCTAACGGGTGATGAACCCATCATACCGTCATTAGTCATGCAATGGAGATCATGGGGAATTTGGATTTACATAAGTAAAGTGCAATTGGAAAATAATTGAAATCCTTTTAACAAGCAGCAGAATTCAAATCCAGTGTTCGAGCGATCGTTGCTAGATGGAACCACTAGTGATGAAGACTTGGCCTCATTTTATCCGATTCTGCAAGTGCCAGTGGGCAATAACCATGTCAAGGGGGGACTGAACAATACAACCTGCTCTTGAATTTGCGGTATTCGATTAAGTACAGAGGGGCGTGAACAACAGAACCGCCTCTTGGAGTTGCAGTATTCGATTGAGTGTAAAGAGGGAGTGAACAATAGAACCTGCTCTTGAATTTGCAGTACACCTGTATTCGATTGAGTGTACAGAGGGAGTGAACAATTAGAACCTGCTCTGGAATTTGCAGTATTCGATTGAGGGAACCAAACAAGTACAAGAGCTGGTTTTTAACTCAATCACGTTTTGCCGTTGTACGGTCCAAGAGCGTGTAACTGGGTGAGCGAACAATAAGTTGGCCGTCTCAGATAGAGTGTAAACCACGCACAAAAGGAAGTTTATACTCAATCCGACTCTGCCGTCGTACAGTCATAGTGTAAACAGGAAAGCGAACAATAGCACCTTTCATTCTACCCAATAAATTTAAGCTGGATGCACATAAACCAAACCTGTGAGTGTGAGATAAAGATGATTTTAAGATCTTTAGACGGATCAGGAATTTATCCTTTTGGCTGCCAGTGGAAATTTCACTTCTGCCGAATCTCCTGAAATCTTACGGAAACCCAGTCACCATTGGAAGGCACTAATTGAGAGTCTTCCAAAGGCTTCCTATAAATGACGGTTCTCAGCATCAGACTTCTAAGGGTTTTTTGCAAAATTTACAGCTAAGTTTTATACAGACTACGGAAGGCACAAAGAAGATATTTTATATCGCCAACAACGGTACTTGTTGCCAGCAGGTAGGATAGGGACACAGTATCCTTGCCCCCGACAGATGTCGAATTGGTGAAAGGAGGACAGACTGCCTCCCACAGTCCCGTAGAATGAAAGAAATTAAAATTAAAGTAAACATGTATGAATTTCTTACCTTTTCTACATATATAATCCCCAGGCGAAAATAGGACGGGTCGTAATCGGAGGACAAGTTCACAGAGAAAGCCAGGGTCCGTATTTTGAAATATTTCTACCCGTTTTAGCGTATCCAAGTGAACGTGAATTGCTATCTCCGCTTTCAGCTTATCCGGTAAGAGACTAAGAGTTCGATCCTCGTCCGAAGACTTGTGGCTGGTCCAGAGATAATCGAACCAGCGAATAACCCGCTCTTGAAGATGCATTGGCACTCGTCGTAATGACATGTAGGTTTTGACGGCATCTAATTTGGCTGCAACGAGAAAAGCAGAAGAGACGTTTGAGAAATATGCTGTAGAATCGGTATTAAATGAAATGACCCATGGACTACGTGCTCACATGGGTGATACATGTATATGAGCCAAAGTACATTTTTCAAGATGGACGACTGGCGGCCATATTTGAATTCCAATCCGGCTGAAATTTGCTGCAATGATAGGCCTAGGGCCTACAGGGTACCTAGATACATATCACTGCAGGGTAAAAACAGACTACTTCCAACATTTTCCCATTTTTACCAACATCTGAACAACATTCCTGAGCAACAACATGATCTTTTGACCCTGTATACACCAGCCAAAAAAATATAGCAACATTTGAACAACATGAAAACCCTTTTCCTGGTACAAACGAGAAAACACTTGTCCAAAGGATTGTTGTTGCTCTGAATGTTGGAAAATGTTGCCCATGTATATGTACAAGTAGCTTTAAGGTGGTCTTACTTGCAGAAGCCTTCATTTTTATTTCCCTAAGGCTTACATCTAATGCCTTGGCCAGTGACACAAACGACTGCCCATAGTTTTCTAAGGGTGACTTGCCCATAGAGAGCCAATTTGCGCTAGAAAACTCTCAAGAGGGGTAGTAGTTGAAGGTCTGACCTAATTTCGTCAAAGCATGACATCAATTGACCTACTTTGTGGTCAAAGAATTTACTGTTCCACTAAATCACACAGGATCTGTGACACTCTCAGTACCGTTCCCTGATTGGCTGAGCTACATCACATGAAAATTTGGCTCGCAATACATCTAAGACTATCGACTTTCTTTTAGTAATCAGACCAAACCGTTTAGTGGCCAATAAAAGATTTAAACTGAGAGGTAAAGTGACAACGGAGGAAATGGAATCCACCTCCTTAGAGACAGCATCACTTATCACTCGAGTGGATTCCTTACATTTCAACCAAGGCCACAGGTCATTACGATAAAGAAAGACATTTATCAGCTTACAATGAAATCATCCTCAAGGGAAATGGCGTCTGTTTCAATGACTTTTTCTCAAAATCATTGCTTGGTGGCAAGATAGAGCGTTCGGTCTTGTATATCATTGTCCAGTTTTAAAGGAGCACGGTATTGGATCTCAAATGCGCTATTTGACTGCCGACGTAGAGGGAGCCACCAAGTGGCATTAAGACGAACTACACAAATGCATTACAAAATGTACGCAGTAAATCGGGTCAATTCGCCGACAACGTAGTTAGTTCCTGGGTTGGAGAGTGGCGCGGTGGCGCCGTCTGCCGAGAAAAAGTGCCAATACCGTGGTCCTTTAACAAGGAAAACGCTGTGACGTGACAGAAAAATACGGCAGATTAAAGTCTGTTTGAATAGCAGGGTTTTTTTCTTTCAATTTGGCTTTAAACTGTATTGCTTGATGGCAAGACAGAGCATTTGGTGACCAAACATCGCTGCCACTTTCCACAAAAACACTCCGATGTGACGCAAAAATACGATTGACTAAACATGTTTAAAGCTGAACTGCATGAACAAACCACCACATCGCCGCAGTGTGTGGCCTACAGAGCTGCAAATACATCCAGAACGTGATAGACTACCGGCCTGTTTGGAGGCGCCACTGTATTCAACCCCAGGCTTTCAGTCGTCCACCGCTAGCGTGGTGTTATTTTTCATAGCTTGAATCTCCTATTTTTATTCATGCAGTTCAGCTTTAAAGGGAGACATCCGACAGATATTGCCCGCCAGGCACTAGTTGTTTTTGTTTTGATTAGCGCACAGCGCCGTCTGTTAATCCACGGTGACACTACGCTATGGCACAGGCTCCTGGCGAACTATGAGTGAGTTTAGAACACGTACCTAATCAAACGTATCTAAAAAACACAACACGTGTCTAAAAACACACCCCGAGCTCACGAATTCGTGAGCTCGGGGTGTGTTTATTTACAAACTAGTGTTTTTGGTTAGCTACGTGTTCTAAACTCACTGATAGCTCTCCAGGTAGTGTCACCGTGGATTAACAGACGGCGCTGTGCGCTAATCAAAACAAAAACAACTAGTGCCCGCCGGGCAATATCTTTCGGATGTCGTCCTTTAAACAGCCGAGGTTTCTTTTCAGTTTCTTATAGAGAATTGCTTTCCTAAATTCCCCCTGTACCGTATTGATTCACCAATATAGCAAAGTAATCAGGCCGGATCTGTTGCTTTTTTGTGATTCCTGCCTATTGCTAATCCACGACATCAGATGACGATGAAAAACCCGTATCCGAGTAATAGTATTTACACAGGGTGTTATGCTGGAAATATGATTGGGGCAAAAAATATGGCGTGAGACGGTAAGACGAGACGGGATGAGGAGGTCGAGGGGGGATCGGTCGAATGGACGAATTTCCCTCCTGAGTTTACCTATAAACTGACAGATTTACAGCAACAATCAGCGTAATTTACGCAGATTGTTGCTGTAATCTGTCAGTTTACTAAACTACTTAGTTTACCCATGAAAGAGTGATACTACGGCAAAAATGGCGTAAACCTACTCTAAAGTACTAACTTCACCCATAAAATTGTGAGGCAGCGAGTATTAAAGAAATAAAAGTGAAAAATACATGTAAGAAGTAGGAAATTTTGGAATTTTTCGCAAACTTTTCAATTTCTCAACTTGGGATAGAATTTTTTCCCACATGACATTTCGTCTGATTTTTCGGGCAATATTTCTCATAATGGAAAAAATTTTTACCCCAATTTGAGAAATTGAAAAATTCTCGCAAAAATGCAAAATTTCCCACTTCTTATATTATTTTCCACGTTGATTTCTTACTCCCTTGCTCAGGATATATCAACAATTTATGTAAAACGTACTCTAAAGTACTTTAGTTTACCCATAAAACTGTGAGAATACATTCAACAATTTATGTAAACGTACTCTAAAGGACCGGTACTTAATTTACCCATAAAATTGTGAGATTACATACTTCAACAATTTATGTGAACAGTGCTCAAAAGTACTTAAATTACATATAGCCTAATTATAAGATTATGGGCTATGAATAAACACTTTTACTTTTACTTCAGATTTGTACAGCATTGCATAGTGCATTTGTATTTCAAAATTCAAGTAAAAGCATTTACTAGTCTTTATTCATACGACCCAATATCAATATTTGAGTCCCGTAAATAACTTTTCTTGCACGGCATACGAGTGATCATTCGCTCCGAACCAGAAGTAGCAAAATGAAATTTCCCATCATGCTTCGCGTCGTTTAAAGCAGACCAATCAGGACGAGGCTTTTTCGCCGTGTAAGCCAAAGGCATTCTCATCAATCTCAGCCATTTCTAATTGGTCGAAGAATGGAGGCAGTTAAATGTGTCAGGGACTATTTCTTAAATCATCCATAAATTTGCGGATGTGATAATTAACTGCCATTTGGTGGTGTGATTTGCCGGAAGCTAATGCGCCACAAAGGTAGTAATGATTGGGTCTGTGATCAAAGGAGACGTTTTAGGCTAGGTAGGAGAAGTCTGAGAGCAAAAAGCATATACATTTTGTATGTGACCCTCCACCACAAAACCATTCGGAAGTCGCACGGAAAATGAACCAAAACGTATACTGAGATGACACCAGGAAACAAGAAAAGAAATAGAATCACTCAGACTTCACAGTAGACAGACAATTCTGAAATTGACAGATAATTCAGTCCCAACTTGCCAACCTAGGAGCGACTTCCGAATGGTTTTGTTGTGGAGGGTCACATATTTCGATTCATTTTAGTGCTTGGTCGTCTGTTCTCCTGGTATAGTCCAATAAGACGACGGAATTCAAAAATTATAAATAAATTAATATGATATGATGAGTCTCCTGCAACGAACACCAGATAAAACCTCTCGCATCATTCAGCAGATATTTCTCAGCATTTTTCATTGCTTTTGAAATGACAGTCGCGATCGTCAAAACGCTGCTTGTCGGCAAAGACAGTCAGACGCCTGTCAAAAGATATCCACAAGGTGTTTTAACCATCTTACTGTTCTCTTTCAATTAGCAGCCATCCGACGATTGATTCAAAGGAAATGAGCCTCCATTTGTGATGAAATGGATCAGACGTGAAGGAAGTATCTCTAAGGTTTGAGACAAAAGGACTGGTGTACTTTAAATCCAAGACGAAAGATGAAGAACTTTTAGCGTGGTTTATACTTTATCCGATTCTGTGGACGGTACGAATTTCGGGGACCGCAACTTTGGGGATGTTAAACGTCCGGTATTTGCATTATTGTGAGTCGTAGTTATATCACGAATTGCCACACTGTGCCCTACTTTCACAGGAGTTACCATCACCGTGACCTACTTTCTCAGGAGTTGTCATTACTCTGACCTACTTTCTCAGGAGTTGCCATCACCATGACCTACTTTCTCAGGAGTTGCCATCACCGTGACCTACTTTCTCAGGAGTTGTCATTACTCTGACCTACTTTCTTAGGAGTTGCCATCATTTTGACCTAATTTTATCAGGATCGTTGTGATGTTGTTAAATCAGGAATTGTCATTAGTGTGACCTCGATTTATCAGGAAGTGCCTTCTTATCAGGAGTTGGCATCATTGTAACCTGGTTTTATCATCAGTTGCTATCTGTGTGACATACTTTTATCAAGAGTTGCATCACTGTCGCAGTCGTACTTACATCAGGAGTTTCCATCAGTGTGACCTACTTTTATCAGGAGTTGTCACCACTGTGACCTAGTTTCGTCTTTTGTAGTCATTACTGTGACCTAGTTTCATCTGTAGTTGCCATTACTACTGTGACCTAGTTTCATCTGTTGTTGCCATTACTGTGACCTAGTTTCACCTGCCGTTGCCATTACTCCGACCTAGTTTCATCTGTCGTTGCATTACTCTGACCTAGTTTCATCTCTCGTTGCCATACTGTGACTAGTTTCATCTGTAGTTGCCATCATTGCGACCTAGTTGCATTCATTTCAATAATGCGGGTTCATCGTCAGGCTAACTTCGATGGTGATGAACAATCTGGGCATGGCCTTCACAGCTCCGAGGAAAATCTATACCCAGCGAGTGCTCCCGATGAAATATTCACCCACCGGATGCAAATGCTTCGCAGCTCCCAGTCAAATCTACAACCAGATGAATTGGCAATTATTCGCCAGCGAAATGCCACCCCTTTGAAATATTCATCAGTCGCGTTCGTCATTAGCTATTGTGGACAGCTTCCTTCGTAATGAACGCGAGGGAAATTAGGTGAACGATGTGTGGAGGGAGTCAGTGGTAGTAAATTGCTCGAACGTGGCACCTGTTTGCCGGGAAACTTACTCATGTCCGTATGACGTCATGATTGATTTCCACGCCAGTTCCATCATTTCCGAAATCGCAATATATGACGTCAGTGCGCTGATTGACTAATGGTTCCCGTGGGATTCGACGGGGAGGAAGCAAAGTTAACGTCATATGTGAAGATAAAGGTGTTCCTTTTCTCAAATGCATGTGATTTCTTTTCATTTGTCCATACCAGTGTAATGTCCAATGAATACAGGATTAACAGTTCGTGCTGGTCAAGAATGTTGTTCAAATGAGGGAAAATTTTGCCAGTATACACGCAAGTTAAAACGGCACGCTGTGCTTCAGTAACCACGTTCGTGACGCCGTCGTAGTGCATCTCATTATAGTGACCTCGTTCATAGCGTGCACACAGCGATAATTCCTGGTGGCGAGGTTGATCATAATCGCGAGTGTGGACATTGACCATACCTCCTCGACAAGACTGTTCGAATGTACCTATTTGAATGATGTACGTAAGTCTTCAATTAGGCATGGAGACTGTTACTACATATAAAAGAATGAGTTGAAGCATGGTACATTACTTGATGAATGGCTGGTGATGCTATCACAGCGCGTTGAACTTCTCAAGTGAGGAAAACGATGGCGGCCAATTTTGTCAGCTAAGGTTGCGACGTAGTACCAGTCTAGTCTAGTTACTGCCACTGGCTATGTGTGAGTTGGACAGGACACCAGTCTTACTGGCGTTGGTTTCCGATGCTGCCACCAGGGGAGTGATACGGAAGCATTGCCGCTTTGATGCACAAGATTTTCTCTACCCTGCAGAAAAGCTCCGTGGTCTGATTATCAAACTCCAACGACATGAACGATTTACAACATCACCAAAGTAATCGTCGGGTGCCCCACTCCAGAGCCCATCATTCCTGGTAATGATCGCAACCATCACGACCAACTTACTTTCCTGCCAGACCAAATCGACTTAGTCAATCCCATTACTGGGGAAAATCTTCTTTACGGTGGATGAGATTTGCTCTAAAGGAATCCATCCTCTTGCAGGAAATGTACTTGGTAGCATTCGATGATGCAGCTGCCTCGAACGTGTGGTCTGGCTGATAGCAATGCTGGCATAGGAAGTGCTGCATTTGTCGTCAGAACACGAGTTTCCGTTTCGGGCAGAATCTCCAACGAAAACGTTTGATTCTTACATTTACATGTAAGTTACATGTAAGAATTCTTACATTTACATGTAATATTTTTACATTACATGTAAGAATCAAATCAATAATCAAATCAAATGAATGATCCAATTTACAATTAGGCATTTACATGCAGAGTGTCACCACACGTAAAAGAATGAGTTGGCACCTTACTTGATGAAGGGTTAATCACGCTAAAACAACGCGTTGAACCACTTTTCAAGTGATGAAAGCGATGGTGGCCATTTTTGTCAGCTACGGTTTCGACACAGTATCAGTCTAACCTAGGTGTTACCACTGGCTTTGTATGGATTGGACAGGATGCCAGTCTTATCACGTTGGTTCCAAATTCCGCCGCCAGGGGAGGAATACTGAAGCGTACCTCGTCATACAGTGGCACTTTAAGCCAAACTGAACCAAGCACTGTCCAACAACCAGGCATCCAGCAAATGTTTGGGATTTCATTCAAAGAACCCATGCAAAGGTCGCGTGTCCCATGCCACCATTAGTTTATGGTACCAGTCACAAAAATACTCCAAATAGATTAATCTGGAGCACGCAAAAATAGATTTAATATCAGATCCGCTGAGGGGATATTTTTAGATGCCTCAAACCAATAACCTACATCACTAACTTCTTTAATATTCAAAGAAATGATGGCCTATTTTTCCTTATTCCTGTTGTGGTTGATGCATTGGCCATTTCAGTCACGACAGGGTGGAATCAAATTATCCTAATCACCTTTGGGGTCCAGAGACTGCCACTGTGGGGTTGACATGGACGGCTTTTGTTTGTATGGCGAAATATGATGGAACCAACTCTCCTCGATAGGAGCAGTCAGCTGCGCTTATCGCCAATAGACGGCAGCAAAGGGGTTGGTTCTAAACCTGGCACTGGCACGCTGGCACTGGCATCATATTATGGCCAGAAATCACGAAAAAAGGTATATTTACCTAACAGTTATTTTTTTGGAAGATAATAGGGCCAACCAGTTTAACATGGATCAATTATATTGAAAAATCTAAAAAACTAGAAAAAAAATTAAAATTTTTTTCAACATAATTGATTCATGTTAAACTGGTTGGCCCTATTATCTTCCAAAATAATAACTGTTATGTATATATACATTTTTTTCATGTTTTCTGGCCATAATATGATACCAGTGCCAGTGCCAGAGCCAGGTTTAGAACCAAGCCGCAGCAAAAGCTCCCCCAGAAAAAATTGACAATTTCTAGTGGTTTAGATGTATTTTCCTGGCATCTGAGAACAATATACTCGATTTTTTATCTGATTAATTTTTTTTGCTAAAAAATCATTGCTCTGCATGGGGGGGGGGGGGCATACGTCCCCACGCCCCCTGGATTTGGGCCTAAAAATGTTGCAAGTGTGCATACACATAGCCTACCTTTACTGCTGGTCCTCAATGCACAGTTGTGAATTCTCGTGTTGTAAGTGCCATGGGCCACTAGTTGCACTGTCTGACCCAGGCAAAGCGATCACTCAAGGCAATGGCTTTGAATTCTGAGGGAGATGGTATTAGCCTAGGGGAACAGCGAAGTGGAACAAAGAGAACTGCTCTTGCAAGTAATAGCCTTTTCCAGAAGGCGCCGAACCACTGTATAGCGACAATGTGTAGAAGTAATTCACCTCTAACGTATTTCAGAAGGAAGACAATAATGGTGAGATTAATTGCATTGGAATTTAAAATTGAGGCCTTGATGAGACTTGTATGTTTGTGCCAGTTGTATAGGTAGTCAGGATGGCCGAGTGGTCTAAGGCGCTGCGTTCAGGTCGCAGTCCGGTTCTCCGGGCGTGGGTTCGAATCCCACTTCTGACAAAGTCTTTTTTCACACTTTCTACGGGAGGATGTTTCTTTTATTCAAGACGGATGGGAGCAGCCACAATCTTCTTTTTCAAACAACTGTGGAATACTGTATTAAGCTTTGATAAACTGAAAATTAATCGCATTTGCGGCTACGTTGAATGTCAAGAGACAGATGCAGTTCTAGAAACGTCGTAATCCTATCTTTTTACATGACTGATACTGAACTGATACTGAACGCGACCATATTTTCAGGATGGAAATTGACTGAGCCCTCATTCATACTCCGTCAGATTCTGCAACCGTATGACCAACAACAATGAACTGGATCGCGAACAATAGCATTTTCCCTGCGAACAGTTGAATCGGATGGAAAACCAGAGTAAACTAGGCCTAAGCTAACCAAAAACTCATAACCGAGCTCGCCTATGAATTTTTGGCTATTCCTAGAAGAGGTACTGTATGCAACCACTTTCGTCTGGGTAGTGCGCTCAGAAAATGCTGAAATTTGCTAAAATCCGACAGAGAAACGTAAAACGAATCGACGTCTTCTTTCACAGGTGTGATAGGAATGTAAGTCCCCTGGAAATTAAGTCCGGTTTTATTGTTCAACGAAGGATTAGGATAAATGGCTCCTTTTCAACAGAAGCTTAAAATAGCAGACTATTGTCACCCGGACTTGTATTCCTGGGACCGCCACTCCTTTTACACCCGGAATCGAAAATGTTGAGACCAGCTTTGGAATTCGTCGCAAAAAACTCGACGGAAAACGAGATCATGAATAAATTGTCCATGGATGCTTCAGATCTAACGCTCGGCTCCACTTTTTTTTCTTTTACAAGACGTCTTCTCATAATTGCCCGAAAACAATTCCAATTGAACCTCCAACACTCCGTGTACCGTGTGATCCAATTCAGCAATTTTACGACGAATCACCTACTTCTCCTGTCTTTCAAGTGCGGCATTTCTCCCAAACAATTCACCTCACGGGCCAGAATGGTGAATAATAAAAATTGATCTAATTTGATAAAGAATTGCGAAAGAAACCAGTAGAAACTCTGGATGAGATGGAGACACGCTGAGCATACAAACGACCATTCCTGGGAAGATAATGTACACGTCGCTCCAGCAATGCTACTTCGTGAGAATTAAGTTGTCTCGTTCCCCCGAGTCAGGTTTAAGGCCAAGCGCACATTTGCGGCAAAACTCAATCACAGGAGCCTGTACCTTAATACTCGTGGACACTGACGTTAGGCTAAGTGTGAATAGTCATTGGGCCTAGTGTCGAAAGTAAGGGTAAACGTGAGGGTTAGGCCTATCATATATCTCAAACATGATATTATATTAGGGATGCTGGGGCGAACGTAAAGGGGGCTTTCCCATACTTTTGATACTAAATGACTGTTGGGTCTTCTAACAGCTCAAAATTCGATGAGTAATAAGGTACAGGCTCCTGTGAATCAATGCGGTAGGGGTGGTTTTAAAACCAACTGACCCAGCTGAATGACAGTCGACAGGGTTGGGTCAGTCGACTTCAAAAACACCCCTACCACATTGAGTTTTGGCGCAAATGTGCGCTTGGCCTAAGGCCAATTCATACTCCCTCGCCGACCTGTATGCTGAACAGAAAATGCTTTGTTATTTTTCGCCAAACTGGCTCCAAAAGCATTTTCCGTTCCCATACCGGTCGGCAAAAGAAGTATGAATTGGCCGTTACACTCAATCCGATTTAGCTGCCCATATGGAAAACTCTATTGTTCGTTCTCTCCTTTACATTGTTATTGGTCGTTCTTGGGCAGAATTCCACGCAGAAGTGTCCGCATATCGGTCGGCAAAGCCTAAAAGGAAGTATGAATTGGCCCTTACACTCAATCCGATTTTGCTGCCCGTATGGAAAGCTCTATTGTTCACTCTACATTGTTATTTGTCTTCTAGGCCAGAATCCCATGCAGAAGTATCCGCATATCGGTCGCCAAAAGGAAGTACCGGTATGAATTAGCCCTTACACTCAATCCGATTTAGATGCCCGTATGGAAAACTCTATTGTTCGCTCTCTCGTTTACATTGTTATTGATCGTTCTAGGGCAGAATTCCATGCAGAAGTACTCGTGAAAGGCATAATAATAGGGAGGTTTTGCAAGCGCCCGGTTACCCAAACAATAGATAAACGGCGTCGTATGGCCTAACCGGCCGCTTGCGAAACCTCCCTATTATGTGACCCGTCACATCAAATCAGGTATTAAGTCCCTCTGAAGTTGGCAGGTTGAGACCAACGTTTTGTCAATTTCAATCGGCCTGGGCTTATTGCCAGTCTTTTGCAAAATCTGAGGGATTACATTGCTTCCTTTATCTCCTGGAGTTATTTTGGTTCATCCTGGTTCTCATCTTGTGCGACTTGATACCTGATTTGATGTGACGGGTCACATATGCTCTCGTACGTAGGTGGGAGACAGCAAAAATGCAGCGGGGAAGTATGATACAATTTAGTGCATATCTATCTATATCGTTTACTAAACTAGTAAAACTTGTAGACAGAGATATCCGGCGTCGTACCAAACTGATACACTCATAAACCGATCACGAAGCATCATATTGGTACTCAAGCCCTGTTTAACGTCGTTTTGCAGACGAACAAACTGCAACCAGTCACGGCTGGCTGGCCTCGATGGTGGGAAGTCTCCCGATACGGGCATCACCATCAATCATCACACCTCAGGGCACAGCTAGATACGGAACTATCGATTAGGAATCGATTGCCAACACCAGACATCAACGAGAACAAAGTCATTGATTTCAAGCCGCGCTATAATCATTTCTTTCTTTTTGCAATGATTGATTCGGATGCGAGCCAAACATATTAATTTGAAACATATATTCTTTATGTGTTATTACCACGGGCGAGCGTATGTCATTTCATTAACGGTCAAATTACATGCAATTTCACAACAAGACGACTCCGGTCTTTATTTTGGAGTAGCGCTTTTCTATCCGACGTGCGGTTAGGTTGGGTCTTGTGAACAATATGTTTATTTAATCTCAAAAACTGTACTCTGGCAGTATTTTTCCAACACTAACTTGAACAACATTTCTGAGTATCACGATCTTTTGACCCTGTACACACTGCCCAACAAATTATAGCAACATTTGAGCAACATAGTGAAACGTTCTTTTTCCCTGTCACACTACACTGTTAGAAATTATTAATTTTACAGTAGTAATTTTGCAGTAATTTTACAGAAAGTGCCTGCAGCAGAGTCCCCAGCACTTTCTGTAAATAATATAATTTGGTCAGCCTCCAGTCAAGTCTCTCTTAACATTTATTTAAGTCTGTAGTTTTACAGATCACTCTGTAATTTTACAGATCCAGTGCTGGGGACTTTGCTGCACAGATTTTCTGTAAAATCTTCTGTTATTTCTAACAGTGTAGCTTTATTCTGTGACTTCGCCAGTGTGACCATCATCTTGCTGCATGTAACATATATGCTCTATCCTGAGGAAGCCGGGTGTCCCGGCGAAACGTCGACATCAGAGAGGATGCGCAGCTCTCCGACTCGGACTTCAACTACCAGAATGAATTGCAGTCCGCTGTAGACAACCTTGATAAAAACGACTTGATAGACGTTTGCAAATCATAAAATGCCATAACTTTGTGGCAGAATAATTTTGACTCGTAATCGGAAGTGCACGTAAATCGGAAATATCGTGTTTCAAGTCGTAACGACAAGGATTACGACTTCAATAGTCATTATTTATCCGCACTTCCAATTTATAAGGCCAAATTTTTCTGCCTTCAATTTATGGTGTTTGACGAATTGAAAACGTCTATAAAATCGTTTTTTATCAAGGATGTCCATAGCGGAGTGCAATTCATCCTCGTACTGTTGAAGTCGGAGTGGAGTCAGCCGCTGCGCAACCTCTCTATTTAAATAAATATGTCTAGAACCAAGTTGGGAGTTGCCTTTTTTCTATTCTCTACCTGTACACATAGACAACATTTGTCCAACGAGGTGTTGTTACTCTCGATGTTGGAAAAATTTGCCAGTACAGAGACGTTACACGCACGTGCTGTTCTTCGCTTTTCCGTTTTCTGTTATTAGCCCCGCGTCGGCTCGCAATCGGTTGTTATGTAATTAACATCGTGCAGGTCCCCTAAAAGCACCAATCAAGACAATCTATCCGAAGGTCACGAACTGCTAGCCCCCCATCATGATTTTATTAAAAGTGTCCTACCTTTACCATGTAAAGCAAAATGAATGTTTTTTTTCCTTTTTTTCAAGCATGCCTCCGTCACGAAGCCATGTCCTTGATTAATGCGACACTAATGAAGTCATCTATTTATAAAAGGTTGCCAAGCAACAAGGTTAAATCTTTTAAACGGTTTAATCCCATCTGCGTGAAACAAACAAAGGAAAAGTGGTTGCAGAAATGTAATTTACATTTTTTGGAAGCGATCGATTAGCCTTTAAAAAACACAAATTAACCTTTCTTCGCTTTTCCGTTTTCTGTTATTAGCCCCGCGTCGGCTCGCAATCGGTTGTTATGTAATTAACATCGTGCAGGTCCCCTAAAAGCACCAATCAAGACAATCTATCCGAAGGTCACGAACTACTAGACCCCCATCATGATTTAATTAAAAGTGTCCTACCTTTACCATGTAAAGTAAAATTAATGTTTTTTTCCTTTTTTTCAAACATGCCTCCGTCACGAAGCCATGTCCTTGATTAATGCGACACTAATGAAGTCATCTATTTATAAAAGGTTGCCAAGCAACAAGGTTAAATCTTTTAAACGATTTAATCCCATTTGCGTGAAACAAACAAAGGAAAAGTGGTTGCAGAAATGTAATTTACATTTTTTGGAAGCGATCGATTAGCCTTTAAAAAACACAAATTAACCGAGCTCCTTCGGGCCTCCACAGTCAGTTTTTGTCTGGGTGAGCCCTGTATCCGAAATTATGTCAAGCAAACCAACACTATCTGACTATTAAAATCCTACCTTAGCAATGGCTTGAAAATGGAACTCACCCAAACCATCCAACACACCCGCACCCATACATGTATCTTGTGTCAAATGGGGACTTCATTTCTATACTACACAAATGGGGACATGCGTGAAGTCCACATTTATGTACATGTACTCGGCTGTATGTCTTCGGTTGGT
Organism: Notospermus geniculatus; assembly: GCA_002633025.1. Taxonomy (NCBI): domain Eukaryota; kingdom Metazoa; phylum Nemertea; class Pilidiophora; order Heteronemertea; family Lineidae; genus Notospermus; species Notospermus geniculatus. Next base: position 23,347 of record NMRB01001704.1, on the reverse strand, counting down.
CGGAATAGAAATGACATGGCCGTCACAAATCGACTAACTCTGGCATATGGTTTGATACAATCCAAATGGGGACACTACGCGCAAACTATAGGCCTATACATTGACTCTGCATGACGAATGATGTTATTGATGTCATTTGGTTTCAGTTGGGGCTATACCCAGTTGCTGCAGGACCAAAGCGCTTCACATCGTTACTCAGGTCTCTCCAGAAACCTTTCAGGGGAACTCACGATGCACATTCTGCGCTCTATTGTCGCTTGATTTATTCAGACGACTTCATACTCTGTCCTATTCTGTCATCGTGCGAACAACGTAAATAGGAGAGCGAACAATTTAATCGGCTAAGGGTAAGCTGAATCAGATAGTGTATGAACCAGGGGCCACCATCTTGTCCAAACAAGGCTATCGACTCCGTCTCTAGCCTTGTCCGAATCATGTCATCTTTTCCGTATTAAATTATTAATGAACCTGACCCCTACTTGACCCCGCCTCCGAGCCAATCAGAACTCGCGAAACAAATCACCGTTGGACACTTCCTTTGCTCTTCACGCTCGAATTTGTAACATGGATTTTGATTGGCACGTCGATTTTCCTTCGCGCCCCGATGATTGGCTGAGGCTCTCACCCCCTCAGAAACGGGAAATGTGATGGATTCGAACCAGGCTAGATGGCCGTCAGGCCAGATAGACTGGTGAGCACCAGATGGGGCCACATGCATAAAACATCTTAAGTGTAAAATTTCACTTATCTTTTGTTTGGAACAATAGTTTAAGGGAAATTTTGCACTTAAGATGTTTTATGCATATGGCGCCAGGTCTGTCACTCTATTGTTTCCACTGATGCCGTTCTAAGAAAAAAAACTACCCTCCTCGCGGGAAGAACAACCTATCGACAAAACACGACAATGTTCCATGATAAATCACCACTTGCAACAATAGCGCGGCTATTTTTCCTGTTCAGAGACCGACTACCACATAAAACCTCAACACCTTGCGTGTCGGCAATCTGACTTATAGCCTGTGCCTTATAAAGAAGATTTCACCCATACAAGGAAGTGCAACAATAAAGAACTGTACAGCTACACACATGATAGCAAACATGCGACGGATTCAATACAGCAAAGTAGCAGAAAAAGGACTTCTCCCACAGGATTTCAGCAACACGCAACATATGGTACGGCTCCATGATTTATACCACCAGGAGAAACAAGGGAATAGAAATATTCATTAACATAGGGGATGAGAAACACTTTGTTCTGATACATGTATGTCTCATTTTGCGTTTCGCGAGATAATATTAACATAGGGGATGAGAAACACTTTCTTCTGATATGTCTCACTTTGCGTCTCGCAAGATAATGAAAATGTGGATACGAAATCTGCGTGTTTTTTTATTATCGAACAAAAATCGACTCTTTCACGTAACGAGGCGTTTCGTATTGATCGGGTCGACTACCTGAGAAATAAATGATCCAGAAAGAACTGCCACTCGAAGGCCACGACCGATGGGTATAGAAGATCAAAAGAAAAGAACGAAAAATGGAGAGAAAAAAATACTGGGACAGCCGCCGTTCCAGTAATTTTTTATGGGTCCAGACAGACTGAAAATCAAGCTACATGTTTCCTCACATAACTTTACCAGGTATATTTCTAACCCTTTCCGCGGCAGTAACAATTTCATGAAAAAAAAGAACACCATTCTGAGACAACTTGGAAAACCTTGACAAATAGATATTTATTGGAAAGTAAGCACTCGCTCAAATTCCAGTGAGTATGGCGGATACTTGTTAGACACGGTGGACATTTTTCAAAATCGGAGCTGTTAGTCAGTGGACCAACGGGTGTCACTACAGCTCAGTTCAATGCCCAGCGGACCCATTCATGCTTGATTGAGCACCAATCAGGAGAATTTTCTTTTGTATTGGTCCGCTAGAACTTTGCTGCCATCTTTTGGCAATAAGCGCGGCTGACTGCTCCTGTTGACAGAGATTTTACCTTGGCAGTGAAGGGCTAAGGATAATTCTTTCCCGACAGAGTCACCGACCGTTACATAATAAGTATCACCTGCCTTTACGATTGGTATTCCATTGATAGGAAGCAATTTTATCATAGTTTCTCCCCTGTCCAATTTACCTATATCTTATTTACTTCTTCAGTATCGTTCTCTTCCTTACATCAGACAGCACCATCACGTCTTATTGCACAAGGTTATGTCTGGAGCTAATTCGGGGAGGCAAGCTTTTGTAAGCAAATTTCTGAGAGGCAGCCATCAAAAGCCAATTGTGTAGGCACAAAATATGGCAGACACAAATCCTGGCAAAAATCGATCCCTCGAGTATTCCATATCAATCACAACTTTGCCATATTGTCAACGCCACTGCTCTAAATTTTAATTCATATCCGAAATAATTGTGATGGAAAATAATTAAGATAAATGAAAAGTTATTACCTTCATCTTTGGAAGATTATCATTGTCGCTATGGAAACCGGATGTGGTAGTCATTTCAGTTTTAGAGTTGATTAAGAAATGGGCGCTGATGAGGGGAGGTTAGATAAAGAATAAGTGTTGTCGGTTATTTGCCTTTCTAAGTGGTTTTAACCCGTTGTCAGTCTGTTTTTCATTTTGGCTGGGGAATTTTTTGCAGGAAAAAGGATCACTTGGTGTGGAACTCAAGAAGACTCTTGGTGGTCATGCTACATGTAACAAATTCCTTTTTATCGCGCATGAAAATACTGAGCGAAATCACCGACACCCATTTTTTTAAAATACGGTAGTTCTGGGGTGGAAGGCAGTTATGTAATATTTTGTCCACTTTGAACCACCTACCACATTCTATTTGGCAGATTGGACCATTTTGCTCGAGTGATTTTGGTACGGAAAAAATGCTATCATAGCACCGAAGTTCTACCCTCGCGAATTTCACCCCCGCCACACACTTTAATAATTTGAAGAGGTTTCTCTTTGTCTCACGAAAACCCTCTCAGCGCCTATAGAAGGACAACCATAAGAGTAAAATCGGCGGCCATCTTTAAACATGCCGGCCATCTTTGAACATGGCTGCCGCTAACCCCTTTCCAGCAAGTTATTATGGTAAATTTTGATATTTTATGGCGAGGAGTACCGTCAATCCGATTCCAGTGGAAAACCTCACACTGCAATTAGTTTGGGGGTCGAACACAAATTGACTGGCCAGGACTACATGTACAATGTAGATTGTGAAAACGAAATATGAGACGAAGCAAGTGACGATGCTTAAAATGCCATACTCCCAATTTCCAAAAGATCTTACTGTCTGGACTACTATTGGATTTTGGATGATATCTTTTGTAATTGCGTGTCTATTTGAAGTAACGACGTCCCACTTTAATTTCTTATGCCCTGGCTTCACCCCACAGACAACCAATCAACTGGTGATTAAACAACGATGCGTCGGACCCAATCCATTTACCTCGAAATATTGCCACACAGGAGTTGAAAGAAATCACATTTCAATGTCCAATTTACGAGATTTATTCGGCTTGTTTCAAGCATACAGAGATGTCCCGAGGCGCAGATAAACACTCATCTTCAATACGTACATCAAGTATCTTGTTGTATCGAAATTACTCGGAAATGAAGGTTCTATTGGAGTAGAAGGAATCGATGAGACAGAGGCGGTGAAGCTTCATATGTAGAATGATAGCAAAATATTCCAGAGCTGTATATCGGCCGTGTTGGCTTGGTTTTTGTACACCGTCGATGTCGTCAAGCAGCCAACAAAAGTAAATAAATACATGTAAATAAAGTATGTAAACAGGACAACGAACAATAGTAGGCCTACATGTACTTCCCGTATAATCTGCAGTATCTTGGCATTTTTTGTATTTATGTTTATATGTGTGTATGTAGTGTGTATATGTGTGTATGTAGTTTTTGTGCTCTTTGCAAAATGTATTTTTTGTTGAGCAATAAATTCTGAAATTCTGAAAATTCTTAATTCCTGTATATGTGGATCGAGCCTGAGGTTTGGTTGACACGCAATCCGATTCTGCCACCAAATGGCCAACAAACGAAGAGCGAACAATAGAAGTTGCCGATAGATTATAGAACCGATTTTTAAGTTTTGTTAACACTCTGTCCGATTATGCCAACATACGGCTAATAACGATGGTAAAACATAAGCCCTTTTTACACGGTGCTGGTTCGAGGAAACCTACCTCCACCCTCCTCGGGCGGGTTCGGTTCAGGATGGATTGATCGCTTTTACACGGTGCGGGTTACCGAACCCGCCTCGATCTAGTTCGATGTCGGTTCGTTCAAATGCGTGCCACCAGATGGCGTGTATCAACATTTACAGTTATCGCAAGTAAGAAATATCACAAAAATAATCACTTAAAATCGATAAACTATGCTTCTAACAACATGAGCAGTGTTGAGAAATGTCGTGCGTGATTTCTTCACAGGTAACGTACAGCAATGCGCCAGTGATGCCATTCATATGTAGCGTGCTCAAACCCGCACGAGGCCGGTGGAGGTCAGTTCGCTTTTACACGGGAAAATAACTGACCTGCACCTACCTCCACCTACCTCCACCTTCCCGAGACTCACGGAGCGAACTGAACTGGCCCGAGGAAGGTGGAGGTCAGTTGTTTCGCTTTTACACGGGGAAAAATAACCGAACCCTCCTCGAACTAGTCTCGATCCGGAACGCACCGGCACCGTGTAAAAAGGGCTAAAGTCGTCTCCAAATCTTGCAAATCTCCGACCCCCCTCAAGCACTTTCTACATGTAGTAGAGATTAGTTAGATCTCTACTAGATACGACCAATAACGGTATGAAACGAAAGCGAACAATAGAACTTGTTGTATGATTGGCAGTATCCGGAAGAATGTAACTGAAGCCTCCTGCAGGTAGGCCCATTCCATCCATTCTGCAAGCACACGGCAAGGAAGCAACAGTTGTCCGATTCTTCGTACGAGATGGAGTGTGAACGAGCATCAGAGTAGGACCTTCTGTCCATCACTGTGGGCGCCTCTTGGAAGTGAGGGATCGTCCTTTTCGCTTTTCGGGACGATACATAACTCGAGTTGCGTAGGCCTACAGGCAAGGGCAGTATCAAGCTTTCTATCCTACATCAGAAGAATTGTAGGTGTTTTTTTAAATTCTCGCTCATGCTAGTCGGCCAGTGAATGCACGGTGTGCTGCTCAGTGCAGACCCCAGATTTGATCGTCCATATGCATCATTCACGTGCCTAAACCGGTAAAATGTAAACATCTGTTGGGGCATGAAGCAAATGTTTCTGCTTATGTATCATCAGTTGTAAGAGTATCATATTACACAAAGGGACCCATACTCAAGTGTTCCCGTCCACCCGATGCTATTGTGCCCACCAAGGCCAGATTCCCACAAATTCAATCCGAAAGCACTCCACACAGCAGCTGTTGCGAGCAGATCAAATATTCCAGCAATAAAACCACCTATCAGGAGGGGCATTCTATGTTTGTTTACAGTCAAATATTTATTGAGAAACTTCGCATTTTACTCATCTTCCCTGTGATTAAGTTTGATGCTCTTCGGGTCAAGGTCGAATCATGTTGAAGTCGAGAGATTTAGATGCGTATTTTTTCCCGAATGCCACTAGATCAAAGTTAAAGCCGAGAAAACTAAGGATTCGTGATGTTATGAAGAATTCAATTTCCGATGGCAATGTTTGGTAGGCTGCTTGTTTGGTAAGCTTCTTGACAAACTGTCAAGCAAGCAGCAAGGAGGATCGAAGATCTAGGATTGGCTTAAGGTGCTGATTGCCTTATGTAGTACCAAAGAAAGATGGAGTTTGTCCGCCATTGTGCCAAAAAGTGATTGAAAGCATTTTCTAACAGTTTGGAGGTTGTTCCCTTCGCTGGAAGGCTGGGTTTATGTGGAAGTACCTAACAAGTGCTGGCTGTTCTATTTCAGCAGGGGTTTGTGCGAGTGGATGAAGTGGAGCGAGGTAAAAACCCCTGCTGTGGGAGGATGCCCAAACAGAAGACAGAACAATATTTTCCACCATCTGATTCCATCCTCATCCTTTATCAACAACCATATCATCGTTAGTCAAGTCACATCAACACCACCAAAAGCAATTTGGAAGAGATAGGCAGCATCGTCATAAATGACCCATAACAGTCGTTTGTCTGAACAGGGGTACTGCTGAAATCGTTTCTAAGGGTCTCAGGTGGGCGATAGTCCCTCATTCGGCTGAGGAAAGGGTTGGCGAGAAGTGAATGGTCATGAATACTGATATTCATATATATGATTCTTGGTAATATAATGCGTCAGAGCCAGCAATTTACTCGCATAGTGAAGTATACCTCTCAAGCAACATGTGCCTACAGGGCCCTGGTGACTTAGAATTGGGCCGTAAATATCTGTAAAGCTGACTTTACATCATCTTCGATAATCGAAGGGCGATCTGCTCACCGCTGCGTTACATCGCACATCACCCTTCGAGTAATAGACCAAAATGGCCCAATTAAATTCTGGAACTACAACTCGACAGAAGTTTCGCTACGTGTAGCTCATTTACTAACACGATCACTCTCACTTCGCCAATGTCTCAACTGTATTTTCCTTCCACAACACTAGTTTAATGGCATCCTCTATTAAACAATTCAAACAAAACTATGGCTGAATGTATTGAATAACTTGTTAGTTCAGTCATGCAGAGTGTCGTGTGCCTGTCATAAACAACGACCATCAATGCACTCATAAACTACACGAAACTGTTTCCACATCGCCCTTCTGTCACTGGTCATTTATCTTCGAGCAGACGATGCGCGTGCGCAGTCGCAGCAACCGTAGTCCCGCAGTGAATAATTCAGAGTAATCTCCATATGAAATAAAGATGGTCACCACGGGGGAATACGAAATCAGACGAGCTGTTTGCCCACACATTGTGGGGAAACTAGGATCTGTCTTATGTAGTTTGTGCACAGTCCCAAAGGCAATCGTTCATTATAAAGGCAATACGCAGTGTTTTACTTACTGATACGCTACGGATGATTGTGGATATGCTGTGATCATATCGACGATCTCTGACAACAGATACTTTACTCCACGCAAGTCTATCATTGCAATAATTGAAGTAGTTGCATGTATCCCAAGTAACCGCACGATATGCTCGTGCACATATCTTCCTGATCAAGTTTTTGCCATATTGACATCATGTGATCACGCCGGATGACAAATCACACGACCGTATACATCATGCGACAGGAGTAGCCAATCAGAGGATGCGTTTCTATATATAATCAGGTCAGAAGTACAGAGCACATTGTTATTGTTCGCACGATTATACCAGTACCCTATCCGATTGAGCTGACCGTACGGAAAATTCTATTGTTCGTTCTCTCGTTTACATTGTTATTGTTCGCATGATTGCTTTTACTCTATCCGATGGAGCTGAACGTACAGAAAATTCTATTGTTCGTTCTCTCGTTTACATTGTTATTGTTCGCATGATTGCTTTTACTCTATCCGATTGAGCTGAACGTACGGAAAATTCTATTGTTCGCTCTCTCGTTTACCTTTTATTGGTCGCATGATTGATATTATACTCTATCCATTTGACCTGACCGTACAGAAAATTCTATTGTTCGCTCTTTCGTTTACATTGTTATTGGTCTTTGACGTCGCAGAAAATTGTCGCAGCCTTCTCCACAGGGAAAATTCGGGACGAAATCTGAGCGCTGTGATTGTCAACGCCGACAAGATGACGTTGTACATGTACAACTCTGAAAGCATGCACCGTGGCTTCCAGGGTCAGTCACCCGAAGCATCTTGAGATGCGGGCAACAATACGGTGCAAATCTCATGATTTGGCTTATGATGGACAACCTGAGACAACATTTGACAGGGTATATTTGTATTAATGATGTTTTAAAGGTCAGAGTCGATCATTTTCACCCCCAACAACTGGCAATAAAAGCATAACACGTCTTCGCGTACACCTCGCTCAAGGCTGGGGAGAAAGCTTAAGTAATTCTGAACCAATAGGACCAGTTTACCAGACACAATTACTTTCATCCACACACAGACACATCGGAAGCCTGATCCAGTTATTAGGACCCGGGGGACCCGACGCAGTGAATTACCTCCAGAGATCCCCACGATCGAACTTTAGCCTCAGTAACAACGATAATTGCCCGTTTTGCTGCCCCTCCTTTGGGGGTTTTAATATTAGCAGCAGTGCCATGGGAAATATGCCCCGGCCAATTGTTTTACTAAATTAATTTACTGCGGAAGACTTTATTTCAATTTGGCTAATGTTGGCTTTTACTGGCTTATTTCATTAAGACTTCGGCCGGCGGTATTTGCGCGGCATCCCCGGACTGGTGCTCAATTTCTCACCAATTGCTTTACTGAATGCAATTTACTGCGGGACACATGCCTCCGCATCAATTTTGGCTGGTGTCGGTGTCGTCTTCATGGCAGCCATTAGCAGTAATTGAATCTGGCGCTGCAAAAGATGCTGCGATTTTATTTAGAGCGGACGACCTATAGTCTCAGAGTGGTTCAGTGCAGAGACATCGGTGTCTGTCACCGCTAATGGTCCGAGTTCGACCCCCAGTCGGACCCGTTCATCATTTTTTGGTCGAGAGCACAGGTTTTCTCCGGACACTCTGGTTTCTTCCTGCAGTTGTACTTTCCAAGCAGGGGCCAGGCTTCCTTCTGCACCCCTGCATCCACAGAATCGAACAAACTGTGTCATATCACATGCTAAACTCAACAGGCAAAGGACCAACAAGAAAATGAAATGGTCCATGGACCATGTGCTCACCTGGGTGAATGTTCCAGAAGAACGAATAACAAGTGTCAAGTCGATATGTTCCAGGGAAACATCATAACAGGTTAGAACTTTATTTGTGGTACATGTATTGTTAATTTGATATGAGCCAAAGTACATTTTTCAAAATGGACGACTGGCGGCCATATTTGAAGTGCAACAGAGCTAAAATTCAGCAAACATTTAGAGGGTATCTACATGCATATTCGTACCAAGTTACAACTTTATACATGTAGCTGTTCTTCGTGAGATATTGGCCAAAGTCCAGGAGTATGATATTTCTGTGCTTTTTGTTACATTGGAGGCAACGTTTTAGACTTCTCTTTGTAATCAGCTCCAATCCAACAATGGGGCTTTATTTCTACCCAACTCCTTTAGTCAACCTAAACTTTTTACACCCTTCTGTTTTTTCTGGGTTTCTTTATTATTTCTACAGATCCATAATTGGAATCCAGCTCATTCACTTCTGGGATCTCGACTGGAAAGTACCTGAGGAAGACCCCGTTTGGGGTCGAAAATTTGCGAAATTCGGAGACGACTTTCCGTTTACTATATCATTTTAGACTTGAAAGAGTTAATAACAATTTGCTCCACCGTCCTGTACTTTTATCAACACACCTGCACCTCTGACAGCTATGACAGCTACTCCGAGCAAGCTCCACTTCAAAGTTGACAGAAATTGCTAAAAGAAGGAACATGAATGGCAGAGGATGAGAAAAAGCATTCATTCAAATTGTTACCGCCAGCAGCAATAATCTACAAAATCACGCAACTATTCAAGTGCACTCTCAGTAAATTCCCGCTAATCATCGGGTGCTTTTAAAATTGTTACATCTAACGAACGGACGGAATGGGATCATAACCATCAGACTAGATATGACAGGCACATTCACGATCACCTGGATTGCAACGCAATTTCAGTAAAATCCTGTTTTTTCCCGACCTTGCAAAACACAACGGATTTAATAGTCAGCACGGCGTATGAGGAACTACTTCTTTCTTACGAGGCGTAGTGCCATTATTTTTGTTCCGCAGAAAATATAGCACGCACGAAAATTGGCCACAAGATTTATTGAAAGTTTTAGCCCTATATCGAGCGATTATTCATAGGTGTTATAAAAACGAACAAAAACTTTGTAACTTATCAATATCCTAGCACTGAGAATGATGGATGAGCATAGATACGGTATGCGCGGAGACTAATACTTCAGTTGACACATCGCGTATGTTGGAAAAAGTTATGAGTGATCACCTGATACAAATGCAATCTCCACGCAGAGGATTGGTTGGCTCCAACTCTCGCGAAATCGCTGCCGATGAAGTCTCCACGCAGAGAGTCCCCGGTATTTCCTGACAAAACAATGTCTCGCGTGATCTCATTTGCTTGGCGACAGCTGTGATGAACGAATGTAATCTCAACGAAAGACAAACACGCAATGCCGGTCGCGACCATATAATCAAACAAGTAAGGAACTGTCACCAATCTAGTTGCTCCAGAACTAAGGCCAAGGCTTTGTTTATATTCCGTCCGATACCAAAAATATATTGTTCACCCGCCCATTTTAGTGCGGTAGGTTATGTCAATCCGTTAGATTTTAATGTACAAATTGATTTTTCGGTTGATTCCGAATCCATTTTTTGTAAGGAATTCAAAAATGGACGGTAACAAATTTTCAGACTTCATTTAAGGGGTCAAATCCAAGATGGCCGCCAGTATGGCTGCCAGTACCTATAGGGCTCCATAACTCTGGAACCAATTCAGCCAGGAGGTTGATGTTGGTGTCTAGACATAGGTTTTTGGGGTCAAGGTATCCATTGCAGCCATTGGTTTCAATGTAGGATAGGCCCATTGCAGTGAAATCCAAGATGGCTGCCAATATGGCCGCCGACACCTAAATTGCCTCATAACTTGGCAACTAATTAGCCAGATAGCTGATATTGGTGTCAAAACATAGGTTTTTGGGGTCAAGCTATCCATTGCAGCAATTGGTTTCAATGTAAGATAGGCCCATTGCAGTGAAATCCAAGATGGCTCCCAAGATGGCCCCCAATACCTAAATTGCCTCATAACTTGGCAACTAATTCACCCAGCAGATAGCTGATATTGGTGTCAAAACATAGGTTTTGGGGGTCAAGCTATCCATTCAGACTTAAAGCTACCTCCTGAAATGAGCCTATTACAGAGAAATCCAAGATGGCGGACAGTCACATGGTACCCGATGCCTAATTGGTGTTGCTGTAGATCTGTGACTCCCCTTACATGTAATTCCGTAGGATTTGAAAGTCCATAATTATTGAGCTTGGGGTAGATTTGCTCTGTTGGGATACGAGAATCATAATGGACGGTAACAAATTTTCCGTTGCCTTAATGGATGGTGAGTTCTTATATAGCGCTTCATAGCGTATTACGCTCTCTAAGCGCTTCACACATTATTACCCCAGTCTATGATTCAGAAACCTTTCTGTAAAAACCAAAGGGCAGCCACAATATAGCGCACACGATGGACATTTCAGGCCAGTTGAGAGTTACAGAGTGACACAGCTGGGGATCGAACCCGCGACCTTCCGATCACGAGTCCACAGCCCTAACCATTATGCCACCGCGGCCATGTGGCCCTTTATTGATCATCCTTTTTTACCATACCTCTACCAATAGTAGCAAGTGATGCTATAAACTGATATAAATGACATACTGAATCAACTTACAGTTTTGATAACAGGCAATAGATTATCTGATTTAAATGTCACCATAGGTCAAGGTTACACTTGAACGACAAGGTCGATCCTAGATCAAGGCCATATGTGCTAAATCGTACATTATAATTCCTCCAAGGATAAAGTAAGAATGCACAAGCTGCAATGTCCCTTCCCAGTGATATCTTGATCATAAATGGCTTAAGCACTTCTACTCTCCACTTAGCTGTCCGTTTTCTGCAGTTACGAAACCACTCATACTGTGGGATTGATGGCTTGAAAATCGGTCAGCTGAGTCAGAATTAGAAGTAGAATTAGTAACTAAGGAATTTGACCTCAGCAATGAAGCTGTTGATAATCTTAAAGGAGCTGGACGTCCAAGTTGTAAACACTCACTCACTGGTTCTCTATCCACGCGACGCCTGCGGTGCTGCCACCTATTGTCCGTGAT